>BQNB010081182.1:0-29701 GCA_026074375.1 Tanacetum coccineum
TCAGATTTAAGAGTTCTTTTTCTGTTAATTGAGGACATCGTATTTCCTTTGTTCCATAAGCGAATCTTTTCTTTCAAGTTTTTCAGTTTCTTCATCAGTTTAGTCATAGCATTTGGCTCCACCACAACAGCTTCTTTCCAAGAATCTTCAACAAATTTATCAAAACCTTTAATTTCGAACCAATAATGAAAGAACCTAAATGGAACAGGTCCGTAATAATGACAAAAACGCATTTCCTTTATACGGAGTATATGTTAACAACATTAGTCGTTATAATGACAAAAACGCATTCCAAGTCAAACGCCATCCCACAACGACACATATTTTGATATTTCCACATACATTCTTTATATAAGAAATTACATGACCAAGTCTGCAATTTCTAGGAAGTTTAAGTTTCGTAAATAATAAATTAGATTAAAACGTATCACGTACGTACGCATATGCTTCTAAACATTTTATTCGAAGATGGTGACAATAGTTGATTGGTCTAAACGACATGCCCCGGTGATAATATATATGTGGAGAACAATGCTATTAGATAAAACTAGTT
Organism: Tanacetum coccineum; assembly: GCA_026074375.1. Lineage (NCBI taxonomy): Eukaryota > Viridiplantae > Streptophyta > Magnoliopsida > Asterales > Asteraceae > Tanacetum > Tanacetum coccineum. Next base: position 554 of record BQNB010081182.1, read on the forward strand.
TTAATCCCCGTGCACACACGGGGCTTGTACATCATTATGTTTTTTTTAAAACATGTGATTTGTACCACAATCACATGTGATTTTCTTTCGACGAATTTTTTTTCCATTCACGTCTGAAAAAATTACATGTGATTTGTATCACAATCACATGTGATTTCTTTCGACGAACCTTTTTTTGATTTTTTTTTCAGTCACGTCTGAAAAAATCACATGTGATTTTTTTAGACGTGACTGAAAAAAAAGGTTCGAAAAAAAGTACGTCGAAAGTATATAGAAGTGCCCCTCTATAGAAAGATAAAAAAATACTCGTCGCGATGGTGTATTTTTTTTCTTTTGATTTTTGAGTTTTATACAGACATTATATCAAGGCCGTATTTTCCTAAAAAACTAATTTTTAGTCTGAAAATATTAGGGCATCTGTTTGATTTTTTTAGGGCATCTGTTTGATTTTCTGAGTTTTCTGGGTTTTCTAGCAAAATATGATTTTCCCTAGAACCCATCCCTATATATATATATATATATATATATATATATATATATATATATATATATATTTCTGTTTTATAAGTTATAAAAGTTTAAGGGGTTATTTGTTTTTTTTTAAGTTATGCTCCCTCCGTCTCAAAATTATTGTCCCCTATTGATTTTTTCGGTCTTTTTCTTTTAACTTTGACCTTAAAAAATTTTGTTTGTGTTATGTTATACTTGATGCAAAATATATGAATTGATTGGTTTTTGATTGTATTTTCATTGTTATAATTTTCATCAAGTATTACATAACATAAACAAAAATATTTAAGGTCAAAGTCGGAAGAAAAAGACTTGAAAAGTCAATAGGGGACAATAAATTTGGGACGGAGGGAGTAATAAATTTGTAAATTTATAAATTTACATTTAACTCTATATAATTTATTCAAAATTAAACCGCTAAAATTTTATTAATTACCAACTCTTTTTTTTCAAGTTTTTGTTTTTATAAATTTGACACATATATTTTTATAAGTTTTTTTCTCCATCAGATTTCTTCACCAAACAAATGCTAATTTTGGAAGTATTTAAACTTTTTAGTTAAACATATTTTCAAAAATAATAAAAAATTAGAAGCATCATACCTAATAAGGAAACATTTTTTTTAAAATGCAAAAGTCTTTGCTTTTGGTTTTGTTTTACTAAGTAAAAGATTGTGAGAGTGTCCAGCCGTTTTGAGAAACATGGCAATTGTAAAACTCTTCCATGACCAACTCAGATATGCACCTAAAGGCTGTCCCGATAATAAGATGAGTTTATTTGGAAGTTAATCAGGTTCATTATCTCAATTGACATTTAAATTATTTTACTTAGATATATAGCTCAACGTACAAGTTAACAACTCAAGTTAACAACTTTTATAAGATATATATGAATCTAATCTTTACTTAACAAGTCAATTAGCAAATAATAAATTAAATTAGAATCCGATCGAATCTGTAATATTTTGATTAAATAATGATCGATATTCTGCTAACTGCTATCTAAACGTCATTATCTTGGAAAGTCTTTGTTTAGTTTGGATGCATGAGAGATACAACTGAACTATATAAAATAAAATAAAAAGAAGCAAGTACCCCTTGTACAACGATCGAATACACATAGCATAAGTCATACACAACATAAAGCCCAAAAATATGTTCCACAATTGATGATAAAGTTTTACCTAAATTATTACTATTACAAATATGTTTTACTTAATTTATTTGGACGTCTAGTCTAGGATATATTCTAGAAGCTGATGACTGAGTTTAACTACTTGAGGAAAACGTCAAGGATTAATTTGTGCATACAAATGAAAAATAGACTAATTTTTTTTTTTTAATTTTTTATAAAGGGTTAACCGGGTAAAATTATACTGTAAAAGACCAAATTATTGCATGATAAAACCCAATATTCTTCACAAAGTTTGGTGAATAGTAACAGAAACCAAATTAGATCCATATGATATTTTACATACTTGGACAAATGATTGAAAAGCACTTTATATGATCTATAATATTTAGATTGATCTAGTGCAAGTGCAACTGTGTCGGGCTCTTACTTATATAGGTCGATTTTTCAGGTTCTGTGTATTTGTAGTTGATTGTTGTTAAGTTCATATTTATGTACAAGTATATGTTTTAGGTTCAAGTAATTCAGAAAGTGTGTAGAGATGGAGTTTGCTGTTTTAATCTGGAAACCATGATACACCATATCATCAATGGTGAAAGTTTCGGCAACCATATAAATTTTTGTTATGGCGAAGACTGAATTTAGCATCTAACTAAAAAAAACTCCTTTCTCCTTAAGTTGGGACGGCCATAACATAAAGAGCTATTAGTTTCACACTTCTTTCTAAATCCATCGTGTGAGGTATTAAGCGAAGACTATAAATGAACAGCATAACTTACTCTTTTAATTGCTAATATGATCAACATGTAAGCATACTCTAAACTTTGTGTCAATATGATATGTTATGTTGATGCGTCAAAGATAACATATTGATATTTGAATTTCCAAAGTCGGCAATTAATATCTTTCTGGAAAATCTTGGTTAAATTAGTCGATGGTCTCCCTTAGAGATATGTGACAAGTTACGAGTGGAATAAACCAATTAGTAGAGGATATAAAATTCAATAATTTGGATGTTAACATCAGTGAGGAATATGCTAGGAAAATCCCAGTGATGAATTTTAATAAGAGTAAACTACACCAGTGGTCCTTGTGGTTTGCGTTGACCAACACCTATAGTCCCTTGACCAAACTAGTTGCACCGTTAGACCTTAAGTGGTAAATGTTAGGCGCCGGTAGTCCCTCGCTTTTAACTGACCACTAACGATTGTTAAGTTGAATAACCTCAAGGCATTTACGTCATTTCACACCACAAGGACCACTGGTGTAATTTTTTTCGAAAACTTTTTTTTTAACGAAAATTTTTTTTTCGAAATTCTTTTTTTTTAACGAAAAAAAAAATTTCGAATTTTTTTTTTAGCGAAAATATTTGACAAAAAAAAATCGTTAAAAAAAAGTATTTTTAAAAAATATTTTCGTTAAAAAAAATTTCTTTTCGAAAATACTTTTTAACAAAAATTTCTTTTCGAAAATACTTTTTAACAAAAATTCTTTTCGAAAAAACTTTTTTAACAAAAATTCTTTTCGAAAAAAATATTTTCTAAAAATATTTTTTTTAGGTATTTTTAACGAAAAAAAATTTTAAGAATATTTTTTTTTAGGTATTTTCTAAAAATATTTTTTTTAAGTAATTTTTAGGTATTTATAACGAAAAAATATTTTCTAAAAAAAATTCTTTTCGAAAATATTTTCTAAAAAAAATTTGGGTACATGCTACGAAAAAATATTTTTCGAAAAGATTTTTTAAAAGATATTTTTTAAAAAATATTTTTCGAAAAGATTTTTTTAAAAAAATTCTTTTCGAAAATACTTATTTTCTAAAAAGAATTTCGAAAATATTTTTTCCCTAAAAAAAAGATATTTTTCGAAAAAATATTTTTTCCAAAATATTTTTATTATAATATTTTTCGAAAAGATTTTTTAGTAACATGCTAAGAAAATATTTTTTAAAATATTTTTTGAAAATATTTTTTAAAAAATTGGGTACAAAAAAAATTCGAAAAAAAAATTTTCTTTAAAAAAAAGAATTTCGAAAAAAAAAATTTCGTTAAAAAAAAGTTTTCGAAAAAAATTACACCAGTGGTCCTTGTGGTGTGAAATGACGTAAATGCCCTTGAGGTTATTCAACTTAACAATCGTTAGTGGTCCGTTAAAAGCGAGGGACTACCGGCGCCTAACGTTTACCACTTAAGGTCTAACGGTGCAACTAATTTGGTCAAAGAACGAAACTTGTCGGTCAACGTATACCACAAGGACGAACCATGTAATTTACTCCTTATTATTAATGCATTGTTATTGACTAGTACGTACCATTAGTTCGCCAACCAACATGGTCCTTTTACACTAAATAAAGGAATAAACACCTTGGGGGGGGGTGGGGGTTGGGGTGCGGGGGGTTGGGGTGAGGGGGGGGGGTGGGGAAGGGCGAGGGGGATGGGGGGGGGGGGGGGGGGGGAGGGGGGCGGGGTGGGATGGGGGGGGTTGGAGGTGGGGGGTGGCGGGGGGGTTGGAGGGTGGTAGAGGGGAGCGGGGTAGGAGGGTGGGTGTGTTTGTGGTGGGTGGTGGGGGGGAGGGCAGGGTGGGGGGTGTGTGGGAGGGGGGGGGGGGTGGGGGGTCGGGTGGCGGGGGGGTGAGAGGGGGGGGGGTGGGGGGTGAGGTAGGGAGTGGACGGGGTGGGGGGGAGGGGTGGGAAGGGTTGGGGGGGGTGGAGGGGGTGTGTGGGGGGGGGGTGGGGTTGGGGTGGTGGGGGGGTGTGCGGGGAGGGGGGTGTGGGTGTATGGTGGGGGGGTGGAGTGGCGAAATGCGGGGGTTGGGTGCGGGGGGGGGAGGGGGGGTGGGGCGTTGGGGAGGGGTAGGTGGGCGGGTGGATGCTTGGGGGGGGGTAGTTGGGCTGGGGGCTGGGTAGGGCGGTGTGGTGTTGTGGTGGGTGGGGGGGGGGGGGGCGGGGGGTTGGGGGGGTGTGGGGGGGGGGAGGGGGGGGGGGGGTGGGGATGGGTAGAGGGGGGGTGGGCGCGGGGGGGGGGGCGTATGGGGGGGGGGTTTGGGCGGGAGGGGGGGTGGGAGGGGGGGGCGGGATGGCGTGGGGTGGGGTGGGGGATTTGGGGGGGGGGGGGGGGGTGGGGGGGGTGGGAGGGGTAGAGGGGGGGGGTGGGGGGGGAGGGGGGTTAGTGGGGGTTGGGGTAGTGCGGGGTTGTATGCGGGGCGGGGGTTGGGGATGGTTGTGGTGGGGTGGGGGTTTGGGGGGGGGTGGCAGTGGTTGGGTGTGGGGGGGGTTAAGGGGTGGTGGGGTTGGGCGGGGTGGGGGGGGGAGTGTGTGGTGGGGGGGTGGGGGGGGGGGGGGTGTGGGGAGGCGGTGAGGTGGGGGGGGGTGGGGGGGGGAGGAGGAAGGGCGGGGGGAGGTGTTGGGGGGTGGGTGGGGGGGGGGTGGGCGGGGGGGGGGTGATGGGGGATAGAGGGGGAGGGAGTGGGGGGGGGGTGGTGGGGGGTGGGGGTGGAGGGGGGTGGTGGGGGGGGGGGGGGGGGGGGGGGGGGGGGTGGGATGGGGGGGGGGGTTTTTCGGGGTGGGTTGGAGGTCGGTTGGGGTTGGGGTGGGCGGGGTGAGGGGTGGGGGGTGTGGGGGTCGGGGGGGCGGGGTTGGTGGGGGGGAGGGGGGGGGTAGGGGGGGGGGGGTGGGGCGTAGGGGGGGGTGGGGGGGGGGGGGGGGGGGAGGCGGAGGTGGAGGTGAGGGGGGGTGAGTGAGGGAGGGAGGGGGTGGAGGGGGGGGGGGGGGGGGTCGGTAGGGGGGGAAGGGGGCGGGGGGGGGTGGGAGGGGGGAGGCGATGCGGATGGGAGGGAGGGGTGGGGGGGGGTTGGTGGGGGTGGGGGGGGAGGGAGGGCGGGGGGGTGGGGGGGGGGGGGGGGGAGGATGGGGGTGTAGGGTGGGGGTGAGGGGCTGTGGGGGGTGTGGGGGAGGTGGGTGGGTGGGGGGGTGTTGGAGGGCGTGGGGTGGGTGGGTGCGGGGGTGGAGGGGGGGGGGGCCGGTGGGACGGGTGTGGAGAGGGGGGGGGGATGTTTGTTGATTGTGGGAGGATGGATTATGTGTGACTTGTTGTATGGTTACTTCTGTGTTTAATCTAATGAAATAGATGGTCAAGATTTGTCCCTTGATATGCAGGGAGAAACTAGTATGCAAAATAACTCACCTCTATGTTGATGTGTCAAAGATAACATATTGATTTTTGAATTTCCAAAGTCGGCAATTAATATCTTTAATGGAAAATCTTGGTTGAATTAGTCATGGTCTCCCTTAGAGATACGTGACAAGTTACGAGTGTAATAAACTAATTAGTAGAGGATATAAAATTCAATAATTTGAATGTTGACATCAGTGAGGAATATGCTAGGAAAATCCCAGTGATGAATTTTAATAAGTTAAGATGTTTACAAGTCAATTCATTTCAAGCTATGCCACGTCGCCACTCAACTGCTATATAAACTTATATGTAACTAACACATAACTCTTCTCGATATTAACAAGTACTTGACCATATGGATCACAACGTTCGTGTTGTTTCATGGAAGCTCTTTTTTATGTTACTTTGTAAATGTTGCATTGTGGTTTCAGTGGACGCCTCAGTCCTTACATCCAGCTTCGAAGGACGCTCTACTCAGGCTCAACAACCGGTAGATTTATGTGCAGGTAACAAATCATTGACTTCATTTGTCATATAGTTGCATGATTTGTTAGTCCGTTTTAAAGTAAGACATCTAGTAACGATCATCTGACATCCATAACAAATCGACACATGGAGGCAAAGCACTTGTATGTCGTCAGAAACTCAAAACGGGTTAACTTTTATTTACGTTTTTAATTCATATTGATTTTGGAGGTTTTGATTAATGACTATATATTTAAGACGTCATAGGGCCAAACTGGAACACAACGAAGCAAGGGGAAAGTCCATGTCCAACTTTGGTTGTGTGGGTGCCAAAAAAAACAGGCTTCACTGAGTTTGTTAAAGTTAACGAATATAATGAGGTGGAAGGAGGATTCTCTATAGCGATATTCTGTTATGCCTTACAGTTATTGCCATACAACGTTCAACCTATCTTCAAACCTTTCATCAATGACAAAGGCGAGATGAATGGAACCTATGATCAACTTCTAAAGCACATTGAAGGCCAGGTATACATATCTCTTATTATATGCAGGGCCAATTATATAGTAGTAACATACGTTTTTTTTCACGGTTTAGATATTGTAACTTTCCGTGTGCAGCTGTCTTTATTGTTTAGTGTCCTCTTTGGGCCAATAAATTTGTAACAAAAAAAAAAAAAAAAAGTCTTTCTATATTTATCATTTCAATATTAAATTGTTAATTTTTTGTTAATAGAATGATTAGTAGTGAAGTATTTATGAAAATATAAAATGTATATATTCAGTTTGATAATAAATGTCTGTTATATTACTAGTTGGAAAATGACCCAAACTACGCAAATAAGTAACATATTATAGTTTTATTCTATCTTGCAGACTTGCCAGGCTGTGGCAGGGGATACAACTATAAGAGGAAATCGAGCTCAATACGTTGACTTTACAATCCCCTATCTTAGTTCTGAAGTTTATATGCTTGTTCGTGCTACTCATGAATGGAACCAAACACTATGGACCTTCTTACGACCGTTTACCCCAAGACTATGGATCACAATAATTTTTGCAAGTATCATAACAGGTTTCGCACTAGCAATCTTAGAATACCGTGCTAGAAACCCCAAATTTGCAAGCCCGCTCTATAGGCAACTAGTGATGGTCATATGGTTTCCAATTTCAACATTCTTCTTCCATGAAGGTACTTTTTACGATCATAACATCACGATTCAAGAAACAAACTAGATTAAACAAAAACGTGTCTAAGAGTTTTATTCATTCATTTGTTTGTTTGCAGGAAAGATACTCAACAGGTGCTCAAAAGTTGTGCTTGTTATGTGGTTATGTATGATATTCATAGTAGTTCAGATTTTCACGGCTACCCTATCATCATGGTTGACACTAGATCAACTGCGTCCCAGATTGCCTACAAGTTATGAAAACGCTGGGTACCAAGGTGGTTCCTTTATTAAGGATTTGATCATTCAACGATACAATTGTTCTGGCGAGAGACTAATGGTTCTCGAAAGCTATGAAGATTTTAAAAATGCTTTGTCCAATGGTAGCGTAAATGCTGTTTTCGATGAGCTCCCTTATATTGATATCTTTCTTTCCAAGTATGGGTCTGAATACATGAAATTCGGGCCTATAAATCAGGAATCAGGAATTGCATTTGTGAGTCTCTTCTATTCTCACTTTCTCACTCCCTAGCTTTGCTAACAATTGTAAGATAATGAAATACATAGTATAATACTTTTTCTTACTTCATGTGTTAATATCTCAGGCCTTCGCGATTGACAGTCCGTTATTACAGACCTTCTCTAGGGCTGTAATACATGTGACTGAGAGTAAAATTATGATGGATATGAAGAAAAAGTATCTTGGATTCTCTACTCTTAATAAACCTCAACCTAATCAACCACTTCCACAAAGTCTTGATGTTCAAAGTTTTATTGGATTGTTCATATTTATGGGGATCGTGACTTTAGGGGCTATTGTCTCGTCTGAACTTTCCCTTTTGCGTGGACAGAGTAAAGTAGTAGCCGAAGAACAGATTGAAAAGCAAGCTACACAGTCCGAACTAGTTGAGATTAAGACCCATGACTAATTAGAATGCATGTATATGTTACAGTATCTAAGATTGTTTGTTTGATTAAGAGTATTATGTCTAGAAAATATTTTGTAATCTTAAGATACTAGTTTTAATCCCCGTGCACGCACGGGGCTTGTACATTATATTTTTTTTAAATATTTATAATTTTTATTTTTTTTGTTTTATAAGTTATGAAAGTTTAAGGGGTTACTTGTTTTTTTTTTTAAGTTATAATAAAATTTGTAAATTTATAAATTTACACTTAACACTATATAATTTATTTAAAATTAAACCACTAAAGTTTTATTAATTGCCTCCTCTTTATTTCAAGTTTTTGTTTTTATAAATTTGACACATATATTTTTAAGTGTTTTTTTTCATAAAATTTCTCCCCCAAAATAATGCCAATTTTAGAAGTATTTAAGCTTTTTAATTAAACATATATTCAAAAATAATAAAAAATTAGAAGCATCATACCTAATAAGGAAATTTTTTTTTTTTTAAATGCAAAAGTCCTCACTTTTCGTTTTCCTTTACTAAATAAAAGATTTAGTATTCTTACTTCTTAAGGATACTTACATATTTGGTTGTTTAAAATATGTATTACTTGCTTACTAAGAATACTTGATAGCAAATAAAAGTTTGGTAAAAGTCATTTATTACCAACATACTACTTTTTTATTTGTACCGTAATAACCAATTTACTTTTTTTCGTACTCATTACACCCACGTACATTCAAATTTTGTTCGATATCACCAATATGACTATAAAATGTTCGCAGTTCGACGATCTTTTCAGTGACATTTTTTCCCCGAATGAATCGATAGATCTCCATATTTAATAAATAAAGTTTGTTATATAAAAAGGTCGTAAATAGGTTAAGATTCAATGTCGGTTTTGTAACTTTTAACATACTTCAGGGTGCGTTTTGAAATTAATTTTTTTTCTTTTACATCGTTGCTCGTGAAACTTTTTTTTAATTACAAAAACATGACATAATTTGATTGATTCAGCATAATGCTTAATCTTTTATATCTTTTATATAATAAAAGAATTACATCATTTCGGGGTTTTCTATCAAATTGAATCTTATGAATTAAATAATTGAACCAATCAGAAAGCTTGATTTTGCCACGTAAGCAAAATCGTACGATCTGATTGGTCAATAAAAAGTCAAAATTGAAAAAAAATTGGTGAAGAAATCTGATGAGGAAAAAAAGACATAAAAATATAAGTGTCAAATTTATTGCAAACAAAATTATAAAAAATGTAATTGTTAAAACTTTAGTGATTTGATTTTAAATAAATTATATGGACTTATCTAAAACTTATAATTTTCCATATTTTTTAGTAACTTTAAAAAATAAACAAATAGCCCCTTAGACTTTATACATTCTAAACTTTATACTTTAAAAATAAAACATCACATTCAAAGTGTTCCTCAAAAAATATAATGGTTTTTTGATATTTGATTTTATGTCGTGGTGTTTTTTTTTAGGAGATTAGTTTATTAAATCGTGTGAATTTGGATATGTTTGAGATTTGGGATTGGTCGAATTTATACAGATGTTATACAACAAAATCTTTACAAAATATTAATCGAATTAATCAATGTTTTAACACGGTTTATTAATTAACTCGATCGAGCCACTGGGTCACGGTTCAACCGGGTTTTTCGGCAACATCCGGCTTCCGGTCACCCGACCGGTTCACGGTTCAAGCGATCGGGTCAACCCGGGTTTTAAAACACTTATATTAATACATAGTGAATATTTTTTTGTAAAATCACGTGCATAATTATTAGTTCTACTAATATAACAGTTACAAAACATTAAACACGGGAAATTTTTCATATGCCTATATGTTAAACAAAAATTTAGAATAAATTTGATTAATGTGTAAGCCCCGTGCATGCACGGGACTTATAACATAAAGATATTTTTTTTATGTTTTGGCCCAAATTTGAAAAATGTTTATAATGGTAGAGTGTTCTTGATATTTTATATAAAGAAAAATATTATTTAAAAGAAAAAATAGAGAAGGTTGAAGACAAGGGTATTTTAGTCATTTTAGTTCAACCAAAGACCAAAAGTAGAACCAAACCTTCGTCACACGGACGTTTTTTGCAATTTCGAAACTCGACGGACCAAACGTGCAATTTGACCAAACCACAAGGACCATTTTTGCAATTTTCTCTACTATAAATAGAAGTAAAAGCTAAGCGGGAACATATCACTCCACCCTCAAATTTTAATTTCACTTTACCCATTATACTTTCAAATACACTTGTTTACTTTTCACAGTTATGAACTGTCACAACAACAAGTGAGCTAATTGTCACGGGACTAATTCTCAATGTCCGTGTGGCATTTGACGACTTGGTTTCAACGTCTAAGTAAGCCAAAATATATGAAAGAGATCGAGTATGAACACTTGCAGATTTTAGTGAAGATACTTGGTATATCATAGCTTGAGAACTTTGGTACAAAGTGATCTTTACAAATGAGAGATTAGCCATATTTATACTTAGGCTAATCTTTTAAATAGTCTATAGTAATAACTATCTTGGATATTTATAAGGATTAATCTAGAAATATTAATCCTTATAAGTATCTAAGATATTTTCATACAAAATATCTATAGATATTTTACATAAGTATGTTTCTAGATCGATCTAGAGTCATCGCGCCAAGGTTTCTCTTGGTGTAAGGCTGATGCGTGTTGGTTCGTAACATCCTCCCCTGCTTAATTTCACGACACCCTAGTCATGCTTTCATCCTTGTACCGGCGAATTTGATCTTCAAACTGCCATAGAAAATCTTCTCTTTCCCAGCTTGACTCCTCCTTTGGCTGTCCTTTCCACTTGAATAAATATTCTTTGTAGCACGGAACTCCCCTCCTTTGCACGTCCCGGTCAGCCATAATTCTCTTGACTTCTTTGTCAAATGCGGTAGCCACAACCGGGAGTGCTCTCTTCGAGACATTTCTCCTTTTGTCCTCCTTGTCTTCGTTGTAGTCTTTCAACAAGCTCACGTGGACTACCGGATGAATCTTTAGCCGCGAGGGTAGGTCTAGTTGGTAAGCGGATCGACCTACTCATTTTATTATTTCGAAGGGTCCCTCATACTTTCTTATTAATCCTTTATGCATAAAGTGATAACATCAAATATATACAGTTTTTAGTATCAAAATCCCTATCAGAATATTCGTAATTATTGTGAATTTGATTGAAATATATACTTAATTGCTTAATGTTTCATTTTTTCAGAAAATACGAGCATTGGAGCGGAAAGACACGGGAATTGGATTAATATGCATGCAAAATGTGGATGACTTGAAGGAACTACGGCGTAGTTGGCCTTAATAGCTACGCCGTAGTTAAATTATGGAAGAATTCGAGCTTAGAAGAAACTACAGGTTAGTTGCCTCGTCATAACTACGTCGTAGTTGTCATGAGTCATCAATAGGACGTTTACCGAGTCATAACTACGACGTAGTTGGTACTTATAACTATGCCGTAGTTGATTTGTGCCTATAAAAGGGAAATCTGCATCAACATAACTACAGTGTAGTTTATACCCTTAACTACGCCGTAGTTGAATCGAAAAGTATAAATAGAGCCCCAAACCCTACTCATTCGATATATCTTTCTTCACAAGAGTTCAAGGGAATGACTAGGGCTCCATAAGACAGAAGAATTCAGTTCTTATCTCTACTAATCCAAGGTAGAATTCACTTTAACTATTCTATTGTATTAATCATTCATCACAGACTCTGTAAGAATATAATGTTTATTCAATCCTTGATTTCTTTCATTGTATCTTGCGTTATATGTAGCATGAGTGGCTAAGCACCTTAAGTGTTGACCTTGTTATGATCTTGTTATGGTTTTGATTTTTGTTTCATGTTGAATTATAGTGTATGGACATCCTCATTGCTTGTTGACTGATCCCTGAGCTTTGGTAGTATTGATGGTAATATAGATCCTGTTAGGCATTATAGTAGGCGGACCAGTTGAATTCATGATTAACAGGGTACTAAGGGGTAGGGTTACATTTGTCTTTAGTGTATAAATTAACCTAATCATCGCCTATAGTAATCTGGATACTTATAAATCTGGATACTTAAAAAGAAATGGGATTTTCGGCTCTAAGTGAGTCTTTAGGATAGTTGGAAGTTCATCACTGTACCCTAGATACACAACCTTCGTGAATAACGAGGGATTGAGATCATAGGAATCATAAGACAGGTTTCGAAGTCCATTCAGATCTGTTGAATTTAGAAACATATATGCAATAAGTAAAACATTGCACTAGGAAACCTAATCAGAACTATAACATAGACATAACTAGGTTAGCACATTTTTCTCCCTGATATCTTTATTATTTTAATTTTATGGTTATTATTCTTAAAACCATTTCATATAAATCTCAAATCATTTTCACCTGTAACACATTCAAATTAAAACTAATAAAACTTAGATCTTGGGATGACTTCGAATTTACCAAACTTGTGCTACTCAGGACCAGGTTCTCTGCCCGTTGTAGACCTTGGTTAAATGAGTTTTTATAAATTTAAAACTTGTATTTTAATTGAACGATTAATACGCATCATAAAGCGCAACAACTTAAACAGGCTGTGTAGTAGTTTTAGCATGACTTTGTCTCCAACTTGGAATTGAATGTCCCTTCGCTTCGTGTCATCCCATTTCTTCATTTGTTTTGTGTCCTTGTCCAAGCACGCTCTTGTTTCATCGGCTTCTTCGTGCAACTCTTTTGTAAATTTAAAGGCTGACGGGTTGTTGCCCGTATAAGGGGTGGCTAGGGAGCTCAGTGTCTGCCCTCTAACGATCTCGACGGGACTCTTACATGTTGGCTCATTTCGTTAGAGATTGAACGAGAATTGGGCTATGTCTAACAGTTTTGCCCAATCTCGTTGATGGGGACTAACATAGTGCCTAAGGTATATCTCTACTAACCCATTGACGCGCTCCATTTGCCCATCACTTCGGGTGTGAAAGCTGGCTGAGAAGCTTAGTTCGGTCCCCATTAACTTGAATAGTTCTCGCCAGAATTATCTCGTAAATCGTGGGTATCTATCGCTGGTGATATTCTTTGGTACACCCCATAACTTGACCACGTTCTTGAAAAATTCCCTGGTAGCTTCATCGACTTTACATTCGGATGTTACGGGGATAAATGTGCTGTATTTGCTTAATCGATCGACTGCCATAATGGCTCCATATGCTTCCGACTTAGGTATCGCCACAATAAAATCCATGGATATGCTTTCCCATGGTCTTTCAGGCGTAGGGAGAGGTTCCAATAGCCCAGCGGGATGTGTTAGTGCAAATATTATGATATTTAATCTATACGACCTCTTTATGTTTTGGTGATGACAAACATGTGACTTGTAATACGTAACGTAAAGTGCGCTAGTTACTCGTAATCATAAATCATCAATGCATACATGCATTTACATCTCACGACGTCTCAAGTCTACATCAATACATCTCTTGACGTCTCAAGTCTACATTAACACCGACATTTGTTTGCACCCGACGTAAATCACATAAGGTATGTACAAACAACATTAAACTTGTAGGATGATCAAAGAAATAAGTTTTTGTCTTAAACTTTATATTTTTATAAATACAACAAAACTATTTCTCAAAAATTATTTAGACAAATTATTTTTGAATTATAAAGAAATGTTTTATTTGGTAATTATTTTGAATTTCAAAATCTGGTCATTTCCCCCCTAAAATAAGTGTCACTTTCACCAGACAAGTTTGTCACCACAAAAAGACAAAAACAAGAGCGTCTGTCGGGGCGGTCCCTTAAATAGGCCGGCGGCCCCCTTAATTATCCGACGGCCCCCTAATATATCTGGGACCGCCGTTTCCTGACAGGCTATTTTTCAGCTCCTATAAATAGTGGGTCACCTCCAACTATTTTCACAACCCTTTTGCATGAATTTCTCTCAGTTCTTTCTCTCTCTAGATCTCACTAAATCTCTCTAAATCTTTGATCATTTAACTTGTTTAATCTTGTTTAAATGTGATCTAATCTTCTACTCTTTCCTTCTTCCCTCAAGTGCAAGAGAAGAACTTCAGTCATCTTTAAGATCCAAAGTTATGTAGTCTAGTTAGTCTATTTGTAACATTTGTTACATATAGATCGAGTCCATGTCTTCCAATCTTTAGTAGTGTGTAGATCCAAATGATGTATATATTTGGATGGGTTTATTGTGGGTTGGTTAGTATTTTAGGCCTTAAAATACATTGGTGAAGTGGTAGGAAGAGAGGTAGATGGCGATTGTGAGATTAAGTTTAGGGTTATGTTATGTTAAAATACATTGGTGATGTTTGAGTTGTCTAAATCTGCTGTTATCTTGGACACATGTTTCATTCCTGATTTTTCTTAACATAACCCTAAACTTAATCTCACAATCGCCACACATCTGCTTCTTTCTCATAACAGCAGATCTAGACAACAGTATAAAGGTTTTTCGTTTCCCTCTCCGCCGAAAGGCGAGCTTGTTGATTAGTGAAGTTAACTCTCAGAGGGTTGGATACTCGAGGATATGAGTAGGGCGAAGAGGAAGGCTCATGACGAACCACTATAAAACATTTTCGGTCGGTTTGCATTATTCTTTTACTTTCTTTTTACTTATGTGTTTACATTTATTATCGCTTTAACTATTACGGCTTGCATTGGTGCTTATGATTTGTGTGAATTGGTTGTCTATTGTTGTGTTAGTAGATAGGTGTAAAAATACCATCTTCCAGTTAACACCAATCCGCCAACCAAAAAACCCTAAATACCCAAAAAATACACTTAAAATGGCAAAGATATACTTGTTTTTAACATTACCTTTGTGTGTGCATGGATACGGATAAGACTAAATCACAAAGAAAACCGATCAAAAAACGGGGGCACACAAAATACACTGATACAGAACGAAAGAGAGTACAAGAGCCGTGGAAGCCATAAAGATCAACCTTCAGTCAACTATGGGACCAACCAACAGTCAAACACTAAGGACAAAAAAAAATCCAAAAGTTCAATATTCAGTCCCTAAATTCAACAATTACCAAAAAGTCCTTGAGGACATAAATGGGCGGGGGGGGCCCCTAGTATTCCAGTATTTTGTTCTCCGTTCAACCCTTTACCCGGAAACAATAATACCAAAGCCCATAGCCCAATAGGGCCAATACCGTAGGCCTAGTAACCCCTTTTGTAATCAAAACTCTCCAGGGACTGATTATTCATTTCAAAACCTTTACCCTCAACCCAACCCCTACATTACAAAATCAAACTAACTACACACAACCCCTTTTGATTTATATTGCATGCAGGAAAAATCATAACAAAGACAAATAGGCCAAAACCTGATTTTTAAAACCATTTTGTTAAACTTTGCAACTTTTGTTTTTTACTCTTAAACCTTTACTTTTTTGCCAGAATAACCCACTACTAGAACTCCTAAAATTCCACCTCAAATCAAACCTAACCCAAGAACTCATCCCCCCAACCCCCCGCAATCAAGTTAACACCTTAATATAAAACATACGTCTAATAACTCCTCTCAACGTCCACCAGTATAACACAAACCACAAACAACACAAACCCACCCCCATTCATGTTAATAACTAAAAATGGCGCCACTTCAACCGAGTTTACTATTCATTGCAACCGATCCTCAATTTACCAACGCAGACAAATCAAGGGCAAGTTCTCATCACAGGCAGAGAAGGACACAATCAAAGTATAGAGATGTACGAAAGACTGTCCTAGGTTAAATTAGTCATGCACTCAAGGCACTAATTGGCTCACAACCAAGCAAGTAGGGCACACGGCTGGCAAATGAAAAGCACAAGAAGTGTATAATTTAGCACTAACAAACGCTCACAAAAACAAGCACAAAAGGGAAAACAAGGTCACCTCACGGATTTCCACGCTTGGTCAATACCGTGTGTGCACAATATGCCGATCCAACGACCCAAAGTAATATCTAATGATATGAAATGAATAAAGGGGTGGAGATTAAAAGGAGCATGTAAGAGTGCTCAAGGGGCTATGAAGTTTCAGCATCGTCAGAGCTATAAAAGGCCCACAGTCTCACACACACAGATGGATCATCTTCTTTTAACACCTAGTCTATGCTTTTTAAGGTTTATAGTAAACCATAGCTTAAGCTTATTAGTATTAGCTAATGAAGCGGATACGTCATTTATACTCTTTAGTAATTTCTTACAAAGTAATGTAATCGAAGCATGTTTAGTTAATAAATTTGATTTATCTTTCATAAAGTGGGAGCGCATAAGCTCTCATAAGCTCATATGTTAGCATAGAGGATAGCATAAGCAACTCATAAGGCTCCATGGAGTCTCAAGCTTATGAGTAGAGCTAACTAGTTCAATATAACTTACTTTAATCCTAAAATCAGCTTAATACCTTTGATAATTGACTTATAAGCTAAAGGAAGGGAACGTCAATGGAAGTGCTCTCCCATTTATATTACTGGCTTATCTATAAAGAGAATAAAGTCAAGCTGTTGATAAGCACATTTGAGCGACTGAGAGGACTTCTAAGTATTTAGCTGCGATGCTTCTAGTAAGTTTATCATTAAATTCCATTTTCCTTTAAATATATAGGCTTAATAATTGCTTCTTAGTGTAGATATGCTTAATGCTTAATCTAAGTTGCTATTTGTGCTTATAATTATCTCGATTTTTGCTTATTAGTTATAAATTTTCATATGTACTTACTGCATAGGTAGGCTGTAGCTCTTAAATATTTCATTACGGTCATTGAAAAATTACTAAAAAGCCCAAAATAATTAGTTTAGTCTTTAAAAACTAAAAAATTGATTCTAGCTAATTAGTTGTTGATTGTATGTTTTGTTAGGGTTGATATAAGCAAGTAATGTCTGGTAAAAAAAGATCTGAATAATAATGTTCTGTGATAGATTCATAAGCTTTTTATTGAAAACCTGTGCATTAATATAAAGGAGGTGTATTTGTTTAGTCTTGTTTACCACCCAGAAGTACAAAGGAACCTTGATATTTCCTTTTTGGATAGTTTAGATTACATACATTAAATAAAGTTTAGAGTAGATTTGAAATGCTTTAGTTATTAAGTATTAATAAAGATATTTATTGCTAAATAGGTTTACCTGTGCACCAGGAGAGATATGCCATTTTCTCTCTGTTGTTAAGCTAAAATGGATCCTAAGCCTTTTTAGGCTTAGGTTTTGTGTTTACGATTGTGTCAAGGACCACACTCATTAGAGTGTGTTATGCAGCTTGACCAAAAAGGTCACCTGCATTAGACATTTTGTGCTTTTGCATATTGCATCAGCAGTAGTAACCTCAGTTACTACTACTGACTTTTTGGCTTCATTTAGGCTAGTAATTTTAGGATTTAAGGTCTTAATATCCAGGGGAGGCTTTTAGATGATAAACATAGCTTAATATAGTTTTAGACTTATTTTCAACATTCTAGCTTAATATCTTAGGTACATTTTCTCTTAAAATCATCAAAAACTCAAAAAGACCAAAAACAGTAGTAAACTTAGCTTAGTCTTTAAAATTAAATTTCTAGCTTATAAGATTCAGTTTAATGGTTTATATTTGAAGCTTTATAGTTGATTGATAAGTCCTTATAAACTCAGCTTCTGTCTAAGCTTATTGAGCTTTTTAGCTTAATTGGTCCCTTTTAGCTTTTGAGTTTTATTTTCCTGAGTTAGCCTGTTTTTCAATCCTAAATTTAGAATGTCCTTGGTAGTGTTCGGTAGTTAAAAAGTAGTTATTAGATTCAACACTGCAATTTTCATCATGGTGAGATCTAGAACAAAAGCTTTTGGTTTTGAAAATGAGCTTAAAATAATTAGTGTGCAAGCATTTTAGTTAAAACAAGCTTTTTGGCTCTCAAAGAGCTACTTTCTGTATCAGCTGGTTTCAAAAGCTTTAAAAGCCTTATTTTTTAGGTTCAGCTAAGTTTGTCTTAGAAAATAGCGTTAAAAAGTGTGTTCTTCAAGTTTGTACTTTGGATTTGGGGACAGAAATAAAAAAAGTGCAAAAAGGGTAGTTGCCTTAGATCCTTGACCCCGGACTCTACGCCAAATGCCCAATGTGGTTAACCAACTGCCTTTCATAGCTCATCCATCCACTTCCCTCCACATTTAATACTTGTACACATTTTTATTTTACTTTTTAATAATAAACCGTAGTTTATTATAGCTTATTAAGGACTTATTTGTTAAGTTGTCTTTTTCTTTTTTACATTTCTTATAATCTTTGGTTAGGTTTAGGATTTTTTCCCTTGAAAATTTTCCATAAATTTCTATTTAGTAGATAATTTTCTAATACATTTTTCTTAGATTAAATTTCAGAAAAATCATAAAAAAAATAGAAGAATAACTTTAAAATACTAAAAAATAGTTTTTTAGCATTAGATTAAATTACTTTTAGTTTACATTCAAAAAATACATTTTTAACACCTTTTAAGATTTTATTTTTCATGTTTTAACCTTAATTTTAATTTTAAAATAGGATGTTAAATTTTAAAAATAGTTAAAAATTATTTTTCTGATTTCTTATAATATTTTAGATTTTCATTTTAAAAATCATTTTTTAGATTTTTTAGAATTAATTTGCTATTTTATAGGATTTTAATATAATTTAAAATAGTGTTTTAATTCATAATACATTCAAAATTATCAAAAAAATATTTTTCTTTTTCCTAAATTTTCTTTTGTCCTATTTTAGGTTTAGAAATGTAGTTTGCATTTTTAAGTCTTATTTTGTCCTACTTGGTTATTTGTCTGCGTTTTAGTTTTGTTCCCAGTTAGATTATCTTAGTTCATTACTTGCTTTTTAATTGCTTATTTTTAATTGGTTTTTAATTGGTAGTTATAGATAATCAAAAATAACTTTTCTCTCATTCAAATCGTAATCCAAACTAAGGCGTGGTTTCAATTTCACAAGTCGTTGGGGAAACGACCAGGGAAAGCATACTTCCCGGTTAATATACGTATATTATTATTATTATATATTTGTATAAGAATTTTCCTAGAGGGCTACTTTGGAATTATTCACTCAAACTACTTTTTTGTGTATTAATATAATATCAGTGTATAAAAAACTTAAATTAATTTATGCGCGTTGCGGAGACTTGTGTTAAAGATTCCGTCCGTTACGTTTTGTTTGGATTTTGATCACAAAAAAAAAAGAAAAGAAAAGAAGAAAAAGACGATACCTTTCGTCCTCGGGAAGAGTTCATTTTTGTAAAATATTTCAAAAAAAAGGTCTAAAAAATTAAAAATATAAAAAGTAAAAAAATATTTTCTTTTTCTTTTTAGTATAGTTATCATATAAAAATATAAAAAAATCAAAAATATAAAAAATTGTCCTTAAAAAGAAATAAAAAACACAAAGTTGGTAAAAGAACACCAACATATAATACTTTTCAAGTCGAGAGTATTGTCATTGCAATTTTCGGTGAAACTGAAAAGTTCCCTAAATCGAACAAGATTCAAAACACTTGCCATTTGTGTCATTTATACGAGGTACAGCTCATCTTTAAGAAGCAATTTTTAAGAGTTACCGTGAAGTAATTCGATTATTTGGTTTAAGTTGTCTTTCGTGTATCCGTTTAAAATAGATTGTTAAAAAATTTCAAAAATCCAAAAAAATAGTGTAATTTTTGTTTTCTTTTTAATTTCTTTCTCTATTTTTAGTGCATGCGCGACATCGTTCTCAGCCGAAATTGAAATCGTCCGACAACAAACAATTAACACTGGTTTTGTTGATGAACACCGATTGTCCAATGGCCGACAATCGTACCATGGCTCAAATGCTCCAAGCTCCCATCGAGGGATACGAGAGGATGCAATTTGTGTTCCACCGAAAATGCAAACATTTGAACTTAAACAAACTTTGATTAACTGTTCAGAAGTAATCAATCTCATCCTACGGTAGGTACCAAGACTCCCCATAATCATCTTTGATTTTCTACAAAGTCACATTCTACGTTTGAGACACCGAAAGTAGACGATCAAATACAACATTAAGGCGTTTTGCTTTTTTGCTTCTGCACACTCGAAGGTGAAGCCCGGACTTGGCCTAATACAGAGAAATCCTCCTCATCGATTTAAACGTGGATGATCTTGTTCAAAATTTATAAACCAATTTTTCCACCTTCGAAACAACTACCTTCGAAGAAATCACCTACTTCAGAACATAATCCGAATGAAACTTCAACGGAAGCATGGGAAACATTTCAAAGGACTTCTTCGGTCAATGTCCTCATCATGTTTTTCAGAATTAACATCAACTATAGCGTTCCTAGCAATTCTTGAATACCAATGATCAAGATGCTTTAGATTCCGCCGCAGGTGGAAATTTTTTAGTAAGTGCCTCATTTTGAGGATGGTTTAGCCATTTTGAGAGTAAATCCAAGGTTCGTTATCAAGAAGTCTTGCAATTAAACCAAGGTGAGTACACTGCCTCTCTTTCTAGCTTCTTACTACCTTCAAATTCTTTTGAATTTCAACAACTCGTCGCTTCTCTGAAGAACAAAATGGATATTCGAAAATGAGCCGATTAGAAAAGAAGAATTAGTGAAAAGAATGTTACAACTCCTGCTACCAGTCAAATCAGATCGAGAAGTTTATGTACATGTGTTCAAACATAATGTTAAAATGGCCGTTAACAAGGAACGATTTCCCCGTTTTTCAGATAACATTCATCAATTCCAACAACCGCCACCGTTGCAACTTGTTCAAAGAAATCCTCCTAAATTTGGCAAATCACGATGAGGACCACCCGGTTTTAATCACCAAATGTTTCAAAAGCAACCAAGGAAACCAAAGCCGATATCAAGGAAACAATTTTAATTCGAATCAAAACCGTGGAGGCAATTTCAACCAAAACTGTCAAAACAATCAAGAAACCGTTTATCAAGCCCCACCATACCAACCACCAACTAATCAACCCTCGGTTAATCAAGCTTTACCTCCCGCTTCCCTAATTCAGGTGGTTTAAAAAAAAACCGGGATTTTGAAAGTTATGCTAAGGCTAATGATGCGAACATGAATAATTTGCAAATGAAATTGGATAATTTTCAAAGAAATCAAAATGATTTTCAAAGAAGTTATAACGATTCTCAAAAGAAGCAAGATGATTTTCAAAACATGATGCTTAGTTTTATGCAAAATTATCATACCAACCAAGCTTCAAGTTCGAATTCTTTACCAAGCAATACCATACCAAACCCTAGGAACGAAGCCAAGACCATTACCACACGAAGTGGTGCCTCATATGATGGACCTCCAATTCCACCACCGGTGGTGGAAAAGGAACCCGAGGTGACAAAGGATACGGTGCTTCCAAACACCGAAGACATCCAACCTCCTTTGGTCCAAGATCAAACAAAGACAAGAATCATCAATGAGCCTCTCTTACAGCACAAGACCAACTAGTTTACCTTACCCTTCGAGACGTTGCAAAAGAGACACTCCGTGAAAATGATGATATCCTAGCTATTCAGCAAGTTTATAGAAATTTTTCCGTAATCTTCACTTTGAGCTAGTTACGCGACGCTCTTATCATTATGCCTAAGTTTGCTCCGATGTTCGAAAAGATGCTTAATAACAAAGACAAGTTAATCGAGTTAACCAATACACCTTTGAATGAAAATTGTAGTGCGGTTGTCCTAAAAAAGCTTCCGGAGAAGCTAGGTGACCCCGGTCGATTTCTTATCCCATATGATTTTTCGAAGTTTGATAATTGTCTAGTCCTAGCCGATTTAGGTCTAGCATAAACTCAGCCTCTTTCCATTTGAAAAAGCTTGGACTCCCGTGGTCGCGCGAAATGAGTACTAAAATGTGATAAAATTAGCCATACCGAAGCAGATTTCATCAAAACAACCAAGAGCCGAGAAATATTTTCGTCAAGGTAGGAAAGTTCTATTTTCCGGTCGATTTTGTGGTTCTAGATTTCATAGCCGATCCTCGAGTACCGTTAATACTTGGGAGACCTTTTCTTAGGACGACTCATGCTTTGATAGATGTGTATGAAGGGGAAAAAACCCTTAGACACGAGTGACAAGTCTTAGACCCTTAAGAGTTGGTGAATACTCTTCAATACAAATAAAAACCTCGAGTCATTAAAACACAGATATGATATCTTATGATTCTTACGTGATATAAGCAAGCGAGCGATTAGCTCGTACGAAAAAAAAAAAGTTTTCAGACGCTTATTCCGACACTCTTGCAATATGGCAATCCTTCTCCCGGGATACGATCGATTGGTTTCAAATTTCTTCTCCGACTCTCACTCTTTTCCGGGATAGTGATTTTCTACTTTATGGAAGAAGCTTGATACTTTCTTGCTCTATGCCCGACGATCCAACTTCACCGAAAGTTAATGAAGCTGTATTATGACCAGAGGGGGAACATTCTCCTTTCTCGATATCTCTTCTCATAGTGATCTTCGCGTTACTGAATCCAAGAATTAACTTACCAAAAATCAAGAAAGAGCTAAAGTTTGTAATCCGCCGAATCTTCAATCAATGAACCTCCCGAGGTTGAACTTAAGGACTTACCACCTCATCTCGAATACGCATTTTTAGCAGATAACAACAAGTTGCCTGTCATAATTGCCAAAGATTTGAGTGATGATGAGAAGACCGCTCTTATAAAGGTTCTTAAATCCCGAAAGCAAGCCATTGCTTGGAAGCTCTCCGACATATGGGTATTAAACCCGAAAATTTTGTGTCTCAAAAGAATCTAAGGAATGATGAGATTACGACCAACGTCCCAACATCAGAGAAGGGTTAATCTAAAGATCCATGATGTCATTAGAACGAGGTTGAAACTACTTTTGACGCTGATTGACTACCCTAGTCTCGATAGTCCTTGGGTAATCCCAATACACTGTGTACCAAAGAAAGGAGGAATGATCGTAGTAACTAATGATGATAATGAATTAGTGCCGACAAGACTCGTAACAAGATGGAGAGTTTGTATTGATTATCGCAAGTTGAACGAAGCTACAAGAAAAGACCATTTCCCTTTGTTGTTCATGGATCAAATGCTGAAGAGACTCGCAGGAAATGAGTACTATTGTTTCCTTGACGGTTTCTCGGGTTATTTCCAAATTCCAATTGATCCAAAAGACCAAGAAAATACCACATTCACCTGCCCATATGGAACGTTTGCTTATCGCCGCATGCATTTTGGTTTATGCAATGCACCAGGCACGTTTCAGAGGTGTATGATGGAAATTTTCCATGACATATTAAAAGACAATGGAGCGTCTTCATGAGATTGATTTTCTCCGGTTTTTGGAAATTATTTTTCCACATGCCTCACCAATCTAGATTAAATGCTTAAACGGTGTGAAGACACTAATTTAGCTCTAAATTGGGAAAAAAGCCATTTCATGGTTAAAGAAAGTATCGTATTAGGACATAAGATCTCGAAGAAAGGAATTGAAGTCGACAAAGCTAAAATCAATGTGATTTCTAAGCTACCTCACCCAACTACCGTTAAGGGAATTCGAAGTTTTCTCGGGCATGCTGGTTTTTACTGTAGATTCATCAAACATTATTCAAAGATCTCTCGACCCATGACCCACCTCCTAGAGAAAAACACTACTTTCATTTTTTCGAAAGAATGCATTCAAGCCTTTCAGACTTTGAAAAAGAAACTAACCGAAGCTCCAATTCTCATTGCTCCAAATTGGGACCAACCTTTTGAAATCATGTGCGATGCAAGTGATTATGCAATAGGTACGGTTCTAGGGCAAAGGATTGAGAAGCATTTTAACCAATTTTATAACGCGAGGCAAAACGATTGACCGAAGCAGAAACTCAAACTTACACAACAACAAAAAAGAGATACTAGATGCAGTAAGTATACGCTTTTGAGAACATTTCGATCATATCTTATCATGAAGTAAAAGTGTTGTTACACGGGACGCATATCCGTTTAAAATACTTTTTCAACAAGAAAATGAAAAGCAAGGCATTTGCTTAGATGGTTTTTTACTTCTTCAAGAATTCGATTTTAAAGTAATTGATACCAAAGGTGCTGAAAACTACGCAGCCGATCACCTCTCTCGTCTTAAAAACCCGTATGAGAATGTTTTTTATCCTAAAGAGATTAATGAGACCTTTCCTCTTGAAACATTGAATTCGGTGACTTCTTATCAAAGTACCCCGTGGTTTGCTGATATAGCAAATTACTACGCGGGGAATTTTCTCATCAAAGGAATGTCAACTCAACAAAAGAAAAAGTTTTTCAAAGATGTAAAGCATTACTTTTGGGATGATCCCTATCTTTTTCGAATATGTGCAGATCAAATCATCCGTAGGTGTGATTTGCCAAAAGCTGCTGAAATCCTCAAAGATGTGTCATGAAGGACCACGGGGGCCAATCATAGTGTCCCAAAATCACCGCTCGGAATATTTGATGCCGGTTTCTTTTGGCCTACGATTTACAAAGATGCTTACGAATTGATCAAATCTTGTGATGCATGTCAAAGACAAGGCAAAATTTCACATCGAGATGAGATGCCTCAAAATGCTATCCAAGTTTGTGAAATTTTCGATGTATGGGGCATAGATTTTATGGGACCTTTTCCGTCGTCAAGGGGAAACAAATATATCCTCGTAGCCGTCGATTATCTTTCAAAAAGGTTTGAAGTCCAAGGCAGCCCCACCACCGATGCTAGAGTCGTTGTACAAAATTTTTGACATTCCCTTTTCTCCGCGATTTAGGTTGGTGGCACCGAGAGGCTATCATAAGTGATCATAGGACGCCCATTTTCTGTAATGACAACTTTTATAAAGTCCATGTCGACACTATAGGGTCACACAAATCGTCTTTCTACCGCTTACCACCCTCAAACTGAGTGGTCAAGTCGAGTGATCGAATCAGTGGACTTAAAATAATCTTAAAAAAGGACGGTTGTGCGAAAACCATGCTCGTGTCTGACAAATTAGACCGATGCGTTGTGCGACATTTCGCACGCGCTTATAAGACACCAATCGACATGCATGCCCTACAAGATTGTTTATGAAAATCGTTGACATTTCCAAGGTTACAATCAAATTGTTGCTCATACGCATGCAATTTCGATCTCAGACGCGGGTGAACATCGCAGCTCCAACTTAACGAACTTACGAGCTTCGAGATCATGCTATTAAAGATTCATTAATCTACAAGAGAAGACGAAGAAACTTTCACGACTCAAAGATTAAAAATCGCATGTTCATGATGGTGATCAAGTCTTTACTTTTTAAACTCCCGATTAAAGAATTTCTCCGGAAAGCTAAAGTCCGATGGTCCAAGTCCATGTCACAATACCGAAGTTTATCCATATGGCACAGCCAAATTTGCTCATGCCGACGGTTCAAATTTCAAAGTCAACTGCCATCGTCTTAAGCACTACTATGGAGGAGATGTACCACCGTTGGTTATTCTGGATCTCCAAACTTTCCCTAAGGACAATTAAATTCAGGGATCGAGTCGAGCTTGCGACTCGGTGAATAAAAACAAGCCGCTTCATGGGAGTTTACCCCATGCTAATCCATTTCTTTCTTCTTTCTATTTTCTATAATGTGTTGTGTTGTGAAGAGGCTTGTACTCTTCTGTTCTTTGTAGTTTAGTTTGTACTTGTAATTGTTTGGCAGGATTGATCGTAATTTTTCTGAAGAACTCTCGTTTGTCGTTTGGGTGTCCCGGATCATTCGAGCTTCCTATCCTTTGTTAGCAATTAGTTTGGGGAAATCTGATATCTTGTCATGTTATCGATTAACGTTTATCTTTGCATAATTAACAAACGGCTTAGATTTGCATAGAAGCCCGGCCTTAAACATTGAGGACAATGTTTCGTTTTAGTTTGGGGAGGGAATCTATCGATTTGATGTTACCTGCTTATTGTTTTGTTCTCACGTACCCCGTTTTCCCCAAAGATAGCAAAAAATTTAAATTTTAAATTTTTCAGTCTTGTTATTTAGTTAAATATTCTAAAAAAAGTGTTAAGACACGAATGTAGGTTTTTCGTTGGTGAGAATAAGAAGTAATTTTTGACCTGATCGAATTTGTTGAGTTCTAGCTTTTACCCTTAACAGTGATTAATGAAGATTTTTGTGCGTAGTCTCATGAGACTATTAACATGCTAACATGAAATCATTAGTATGAAGACTTGTGCTAACTCAAGTAGATTTTAAATATGTCGAGTTTGATTTTATATAGCTAAGGTATTTGCGAATTTCTTATTATAGTTTTAAAAGTTGCCAAATGAATGAAGAGATGATAGTATTGATTACGAATTAGAGTGCTAAACAAAGTTTATTGGAAAACTTAAAGGCATATAAAAATACTTGTGGGTTTTTCTTCCCCAAAGCTCTTAAAATGATTAATCAAACCGAGTTTCGTTTTTAAATTCACTTTACAAATTAGAGTATTTACTCTGTAAAATTCTAATCAGACATATGTAAAAGAAAAGCTTAAACATCGATGATATTAGCTACTCCTTGTAATAAGAATTTTTGGGTTCAAGCCTTATATTTTGGTTTTCTAAAATGAAAATTTTCTATTACAAAAAACAATGTGTTATTGATTAAAAATTTGTTAAATGAAAAAAAATGATGAAAAGAAAAATATAGTTGGGAATAAAAAGGATGCAAGTTATAAATCCTTAGTATTAATAATTAATATACAAACTCCATCGCAATAAAGTACATGGACAATTGTTGGTCCGTTCCCGATGTGACATCAAAAGAAAGGATGGAGGATGTATATTTAAGATCAGTATCATAATATTCGTAATACGGGTACTTGTCGGATGGCGTGGCCGATGTGACGTCTGATAAAAGAGGAGAATAAAAGTGATACCGATCCGATCCTAAATAATGTAAATAATAGTGTAATAGTTTGCAAGTTAGAAAATAAATATAAAATTTCCTTTTCTAAAACCCAAGTATTCTTTTGAACCAAAATTCTGTAAAAGTCCTGCAAGGATTTTTCATCAAAGTTCAGCGTCTACGATTTATTCTCCGGATGGGGTCTCAAAAACCTTAGCACTTACCCGATGAAGGTGGGATGCTAGAGAAAAAAAGTTATTTATGGGACAAGTGAACCAACAAGGTCTTAGCTAAGGAGGTTTTTGTTTGCTTTGAGTTGTGATCTTACTAAGTGATTAACATATTATCCCAAAAGGCCCATGTGTAAAGCTTAGTCGGATTTCAACTATCTTAATTTGTGGATTTAACGTTAAATTAATTTAGCACACACACTTAAATTATATGATGTTATGTCGGGAAGGAGAATTCACAAGTTGTAAATTAAAAGTAGTCTTAGCATTTAGGCTTGTATTTAAACAGGTGGATACTTATATTTTAAGGCGTGGGAGGGGGGGAGCGTAGTTTGGAGAGTGAAAAGTCCGGGATATAATTATCTTTTTAGACACTTTTCAAGTGCTTTTTGTTCCATGATCCTAAAAGTTACCAAAAGGTAATGAAAACAATACATTATGTCAACACAAGAATAAGTTGTAGTTAGTTAATTATCAAGAAAAAATAATAATAAAATAAAAAGAGAAAAAATTTTGAAAATCGAAGAGGAGCTTCATGACCGAACCACTATAAATCATCGTGTCGGTTTGCATTTTCTTTTACCTTTCTTTTTACTTATGTGTTTACATTTATCGCTTTACTATTACGCTTGCATTGTGCTTATGATTGTGTGAATTGTTGTCTATGTTGTGTTAGTTGATAGGTGTAAAATACACATATCCGTTAACACCAAAAATGACCCTAAATGACCAAAAATACACTTAAAATGGCAAAGATATACTTGTTTTTACGTTTTGTGTGTGCAGGTACGGATAAGACTAAAATCACAAGAAAACCGTCAAAAACGGGCAAACACGGATACGAGAACGAAAGAGTGTACAAGAGCCGGAAGCCAAAGTCAACCTTCAGTCAACTATGGGTCAACAAAAGTCAAACACTAAAGGACAAAAAAAAATCCAAAAGTTTCAAATTCAGTCCCTTAAATTTCAACAATTACACAAATAGTCCTTGAGAACTAAATGGGCCTATTTTCCTTAACCCTTTACCCGGAAACAATAAAACCAAAGCCCTAGCCCAAAAGGCCAATACCTAGGCCTATATCCCTTTTTATAAAACTCCAGGGACTGATTATGTCATTTTCAAACCTTTACACCCCTTTGATTTATATTGCAAAATCATAACAAAGACAAGGGCCAAACTTGCCAATAACCCTAACTCATCCCACCCGTTTACCCAATTCAGTTAAAACTAAAAATTGGCGCCAAGAACATGGTTACTATTCATCATCCTCTTCATTTTACCACGCAGTCAAATCAAGGGGCAAGTCTCAATCAAATGGCAAAAAGGACAATTCAAGGTATAATGAACAAGATGGTAGGGTCAAATTTGTCATCTTAAAGGAACTAATTGTCTCACCCAAGCAAGGAGGCCACGGTGGCAAATGAGAAAGCACAAGGAATGGGTAATCTTGCACTTAAATCACTCAGAGAACAAGCACAAATGTCACATCAATGGATTGCCAGCTTGGCAATCCGTGTGAGTGATCACATGATCCAAGGGCCATAATCAACTCTCCAATGATTATAAGAATGTACGGATATGATTAGAAGGAATGACTCGTGCGAACTTACACCTTTTTATATATAAATAAACATAAACATATATAAATATATAACAAGGATCAGGACCCACAAAA
>BQNB010081183.1:0-29701 GCA_026074375.1 Tanacetum coccineum
GGTTAGTACTGCTTGTGTAAATATATTACTACTGCTAGTACATAGTTAGTACTTCTAGTGAATATATTACTAATGCTAGTATAAAGTTAGTACTGCTAGTATAAAGTTAGTACTGCTAGTATAACTTAGTACTACTAGTAAAGTTAGTATTGCTGGAGAACTACAATGAAAAATAGTGTTTACTACTGCTGGTAATACAGTTAATGCTGCCAGTGAGAGTTAATGCTGCCAACGAAAGTTACTACTGCTAGTACAAGTTAATGTTGCTGGTGTGAAAGTTACAACTGCTAGTACAAAGTTACTACTGCTTGAGGAAAAGTTAAAGATGCTGAGGAGATTACAACTGAAGACATGTATGGAATAGATTGATAAGTATAGAATAGCAAAAGTCTACCACCTAATATACATCCCTCTTGAAGTATTGATTGGTGGTTTTCACACTATGTATATAATATATAAAATATAAAATATATATAATCTAAAAACAACAATCAATGAAACCGAGAAATAGTATAGAGTGTTCCCGGGTCGTTTATCCCCAACGAGGCTGGAATGAGAAATCGTAACATCGAGATTTTGAGTTTGAAGGAAGGAATTGATTGAAAGATTAGAAAAAGTCAAATTAGTTAATAACAAACTAAAACTTTAAGAAATCCTAAAAAATTACTAAATTAAGCTGAAAAAAAACCGGGAGCACTGAATCCCGAACATTAAAAAGGGGAACAAACCTAAAATCTTAAAAAATAGAGCCCAATACGAAGATATTCTTCACTGTCTAATCCTACTCTATGGGACAAATAACGAAGATGAAAAAGACTAGATCCGAATACGGAGTCCTTTTTGACCCAAAAACATCACGACAAAACCCGCACCCGGACTGTTTCTTTAAAAAAGGAAAATTGTAAAAATGACCCTAACGAAATTTTTTGTATTTTTCCTACAAACTATATGACAAAATGAAAATTTTCAAAAAATGCAAAATATTTTTTGATAATTTTTGTATTATGATATGAATTTATTAAACTTTTTAAACGAAATTAAATCATAAAAAAATATTAACTATTTCGAAAAATTTCTGAATTTTATTCTAAAAATACTTTACCCTATAAAGATCCTACGAAAAAAGAGACAACAAAAAACAGCTATAAGAAAATAAGCCCGAAATAAGCTTATACACGCTTTATAAGCATAAAGCCAAACACCCTTAAATTAATAAGCCCTTGAGTCTTTAACGAAAAAGACCCAAGGGCGCAGTGGTAAGTGATGTTATAAAAGGGGATCGTATCGAGAGGTCACGGGTTCGAGTCTTGCTCACCCGGGCCTCTTGTCTTTCCCCTTTTTTTTGAAAACTCAAAGAAGCAAAGTTGTTAAGCTCGTGGGGCTTAACAACTTTGTCAACTACAACTTTTTGAGAAAAGCTGTCAATAAGCTTAAAAATAAGCTTAAAGGTGGCAGTTTAGCTTAAAGTGGCTTAAACTTAGAAAAGCTAAGTCTTTTTTGGACTTGTGGTCGTTTTAAGCTAAAATTTTGACAAAAAGCCAAAAGGACTCCTAAACTAGTCTAAATAAGCTAAAAAATAACTAAGTGCTTAAAACAAATAAGCTGGAAAAAGCTTAAGTGTGACAGAAACTAAAACAAAGCTTCATGACTAAATGGCTAAACTTGTGTGGACAAATAAGCTAGGAAAGAGGCTTAATAAGCTAAACAACTATTTATACTAACCTAAAAAGCTATTAAAAGCTAAAAAGAGCTTATGAGAAAAGCTCAATAAGCCTAAAGTAAAATAAGCAGTCCCTACACCTAAGTAATGCAAAAACAGTGAAAAAGCCAAGTTTAAGCCTAAGATTAAGCCAACAAATAAGCTCCTTAAGGTCTGAAACTTAAGGGGCTTATACAAGAGCCTATAAGCTCTTAAAATAAGCCAAGAGATTGGGCTTAAATGGACTTAAAAACCAAGAAAAAGTGGCTTAAAATCTCCCCTTTGCACCAGGGGAGATTAAAGCTTAAAACTAGGGGCTTATTTGACAGCTTGTTAAAAGCTGTCAAATAAGCTCAAATTAAAAAGATAAGCTCAAACAGATTTAATACCCTAGCTTTTGGAGTTGTGCACCAATTTTGGACTTTTAAAAACCATTTTATCTAGCTGAATTTGTGAAGTGAAAAAGAGCTTTTGGATTTTTAAAAACTGTTACTCAAAAAGACTTGGTGGTTTTGACTCACCAAAGTCAAAAGACAAAGGACTTGTTACAGCCTTTTTTAACACCACAAAACACACCTTTTTGACACTTAAACTCACACTCACACGTGCTTAACCAAATAAGCACTTGTGGTATTCTAAAAATCTCACAGTTTCAAAAGTTGTTTGTAAAAACTTTGAAAAACAATTTTCAACCTTAAAAACTTTTCCAAACAGCTTAAAACCAACTTAAAACTTAAGCTTAAACTCACTAAATGACTTTAACCCATACTTAAACCCTTTTTGACCCGTTTTAAATGTTATCCCAAACACCCCCTTAATTTTTGCAATGGTCTTAAAAACTTATGAAAATTGACTTAAACTGAATTTTTTAAAACATCAACCCTACTTAAGCTATTTAAGACAGTAAAAAGACAAAAAGACAAGCAAATAAGCACTTTGAAAATGAAAATAAGCTAGGGTCAGAAATGAGCTTTACTTGGTCACTACTCATTGTACAGTTTTAAAGTAAAGAGATGAAACCAAATGAATTTTAACTAACACTAGCTTAAACATTTGCATTTCTGAATTAACTAAACTAATTTGAAAAGAATAAAGCATATAGAAAATTAAAGTAATAAGCTAAGTGCATAAGCTGAAATGATTTTAATGAATAAGAAACCTAAGATTATTGTAGTCTCAGAACCAAGCCACTCTATCTGAGTGAGTGGCTTAAAAATCAAAACCTAATGGCACCTTGCCTATAAACTGAGCTATAAAGCTCAATAAGACTAATTTAGCATTATTATCCTTTTAGCTTCCAAAGTGCAATCAAAATGACTCTAGTTATCACTGCTCTAATATAAAATAGAATAAACAAAATAAATTAATGACTGGCTTTTAACAAATTTTGACTGAATTCGAGGTTATGAACAAGAATAAGTCAAATGAGCTTATTGAGAGTTTGAAGTAAAACAGCTTATATTTTCATTAAAACTGAGAATTACAAGTGCATAAAAGAAAGTAGCTTAAAGACAATTAAACTATTTTTAAAAACTACACTAAAACTCTACTTAAAAACTAACTGCTTGCCATAATGGCTTTACAAAGCTATATATAGAAAAAATTCGATAAGGCTCTTCTTTTTTTCTTCTCTCACTTGTGTTTCTTTGAAGACACATAAAGGAGTTGTGTTTGTTGTGTGAGTGGTTCACAGCTTCAATCTTGGCCCTTCAATTCTTCAAAAATCAATCTTGGCCTTTGGGATGATCATTGAGAAGTGTGGGATTGCCACATTGGCAATTTTACAGCTGGGAAACTTAGTGGAGGAGGGGGGAAAGGATTGACCATGGGGTGGTTTGGGTTGCAGGGTAAAAGGGGTGAGATTAACCCGTGACTTGGTTTGTGTTCAAAAAGGGCGGGAAAAGTGGGTTGAGAGAGACAGAGTGTAGGTTTAGGGAATTGGCACAAATGGCCCCTCATGGTGTTATGTTTCATTGCATACATGGTCCTTGTGTTTATAAAATTAAACACATACCAGTGCCTAAATTTAGTCTATTGCGACGCTATGTTTTAGAGTATTGGTTGGTATGAGGCCAGTTGCAAACTGAATAGTGTCTTTATGTTTATTGTTGTTTGTGACAGACGTTGTAGTTGGTTTGATGCGGTTACGAAAATAGTAATTTGTAGGCTGGTTGAAAAGTTGGCGGTTGTGTGCCTTAATTTACAGATTGAGCAGATTTGATTTATTTGTTCAGTTCTTTTTTTTGTATGTATAAGTTGTATTTTTGTGAAATATTTATGTGATGACAGTATATTTAGTGTTGTGAGTTTTGTTTTCGTTTGCGACATACGTGGCATTTCTTATGTTTGTGAAACTTGAAAGTTTTTTCTAATGCGGCTTTTGTTTGGAATGTGTAATATTGTGTTTCCGTTAAACATTGAAGGATGTATATGAAGTGTTATAATTGTCAATTTTATCTGATATGTGTAACTACATTATGAGTTTGGATGCTGATGTTGTTGTGTCTACTTCAAGCCGGTACCTGCGTGTATGAGATTCACTATGTCAAGTATACTTTCTTAATGTAAAACTGGTCTAATTTTGTTAACAAATCACCTCAGAACTGGATAATCAACAGCCTTCTCACACGCTTGACACTAAAAACTCCCGTCCTTCCGCACAACACCTTTCTTACACTTCTTACTACACAGCCTGGGAAGTTCCACCCTTTTCATGACCTAATGCCATCAATCTTAACTCTGCATTTGAAGGTCAAAGACTAGAAGGATATTTGTTTATGAAAGTGAGTTAGCATGAGTACATATGTAGTGCAGCTTGATGGCGAGTACGGAGAAGCTTATATCATTCTTTCTGTTTTGAGCCCAAATGAGGAGGTTTTCCAAAGTTCCTTCCTTAGCTTGAGAGTAGTCGGCATGGACAGCAACCTGGCTTAGAGATGCCTCATCCTTACTGGTAGCACATATACATG
This sequence comes from Tanacetum coccineum, assembly GCA_026074375.1. Lineage (NCBI taxonomy): Eukaryota > Viridiplantae > Streptophyta > Magnoliopsida > Asterales > Asteraceae > Tanacetum > Tanacetum coccineum. The sequence goes on from BQNB010081183.1 coordinate 4,669, forward strand.
GTAAGAAAACTTTAATAAATGGGGTAACAATTATACACGCTAGAAGATGGTACTGAGTTTCACATGCTAGCAGAAAGAAAGTATTCACTTATAAAACAAAACTCTTAAGAAGATGTTAGTTTTGAGATTGATAGCTGAATCTGAAAGTGAAGCTGCTTTTGACTTACTTAGGTTTATTCAAAAGCAGATAGATGAAATGTAGAGTAAATATGTGTTTGGATACATCCTCCTCATGATCAAAATGTTGCATATGAAGAAACTTGATGATTGACAAGGTAAATATCAAGTTTAGAGGGGGATTGTTGGGATTTAAAGGCTTCATATTAGTTTTGGAGTTTCTGTTGTTGGTTCAGAGTTACTACTGTTAGTTAAAGATTAGTGCTGCTAGTTGAAGATTTTGCTGCTGCTGAAGTTTTGAAGAATTTACTCCAAGTAGTTAGTGCTGTTAGAGTAAATATTAATACTGTCTTTGTAAGTTAGTACTGTTAGTATGTTAGTACTGTTTTGTATAAGTTAGTGTTGTTATGTATTAGTTAGTACTTCTTATCAGTTATGGATGAGATCTAATTGGAAGAAATAAGCTTTGATTAGTAATACGTTTTGTAAATCTATTAGGGTTCCTTAGTGTGTAAAAGGAGACCCTAGGGTATCTAGTTTAGCACTTATCAAATAGAGATCTCATTCATATAGTTGAATTCATAGTTAGAGCTTCAAGGTTGTTTGTAAACCCTATCACTATTAAGAGTGATTGTATTAATATATTGGAGCTTTTTGTTATTCTTATTGTTCATTCATTGTTACTGTTTCATTGATTCTTCTAAAGTATTGAAGAGTAGATTCCGTATACTCTTTAGTATTAACAAAGTTTCTATCATTGTTAGTTTGGATTTATCCAAGGTTGCATACTCTTTACATGCTAAGGAATCGATCTAGGATTGGGTTCAACATCAAATTAGACTCAAACTAATAGTCTGAACTCAATTCATGCAGTTAATATCAAATTAGACTCAAACTAGATAGACTATAAAATCCCATATCTAACCCCTCAGAATTACATAAGTTATCAGACATGTGTGACCATATGTATCGAATTGTGACTACACTTAAATAGTGTGTGACAAAATATGACTCTATGATTTAGACACCTAAATAAATACTTCATGTGACCATATATAACATCTTGAATTTAGTCACATAAACACTCAATGTGACTAATATCAAGGTTAATGATAACTGAGTTCACATTTTGCTATAAATAATAGTCACATGAATATTTCACAATGTGACTATTTTGAATGTATTGGTCACATATAATACCCTTATAATGTGGCCATAAACATAATTTAGATACACATTTGTGATATGGTGTGACTATTGTAAAGCCTATAGTCACATGATCATGCTACAATTAAATGTGACTATACACATTAGGTTTTGGCAAGCAAACACACACTAAACTTTAGACACACATATTAACTTACGTGACCATATGTATCGAATTTTGGTTACACTTAATCATGTATGTCTATGGTTTAGTGTGACCATATATGACATTTGGTCACACTGTTCAAGTGTGTGACATATATTTGTCACTTTTAAATGTATATCGTGACTAATGCTTCAAACTTACTTTTCAGTTGTCACACATTTCAAATTCATATGTGGCTAAATATTCAGCAAAAAATAGCAGTCACTTTTAAATAATGTGTGACAAACTTGACTATATGATTTAGCCACATACACAATTACTTCATGTGACCATATATGGATTTTGGTCACACTGTTCAATTGTGTGACATATATTTGTCACATATGTATATATATAGTGTGACTAATGTTTCAAACTTATTTGTATCTGTCACACGTCCCAAATTATAAGTGACTAAATAATCAACAAAAAATTACCAGTTACCTCTAGTCACATAAATATTCAAATGTGTGACAATGAAATTCTGAAATGGTCACACAAAATGAGTTCAAGTGTGGCTGTTTATTTTATTCTGGTACATTTAGTCACATAAATATCTGACTGTGTGGCCGTTCAAAAAACAACATGTGTGACGAAATCCCAGATTTGTACTAGTGTGCAAACTATAAATCTGTTGTTATTATTTCGTCTTACATTTTTGATGCAACTTTGTAGACAAATGTTATAACAAGTTTAATTTTAATTAAATCAACGAGATTACTTTTCAAACAACTCATTTAGAGGTCGTTCTCTCATATCTTGTGCAATATATTCATGAAGTAACGCTCCCGGACATATTTCTGCTGCGACCCATTTTGGGGGTGTTACAAGCATGCATGCAATATCATGCAAGTTTAAATGACTTACGTAAAATTTGAAATATTAAATGCATATGACTTTTAAAATGTGTTCATGAGTATGATAATGTACTAAATTCATGTAGACTAAGCTTAGTCTAAAGTCAGGATATGTTTGAAGTTTTTTTTATACCACGGGATAACCTCTCCGGTTATAAGTTAAAGCAAGTACGTACGTATTCAAAGTAAATTGTTCAAGTTTTTAAGTAAAAAGTTAACCTAAAATTTTGGGTTATCACAGTCTTCCCCTGTTAAAAGAATTACGTACCGCCAAAATTATAGTTTGTGGGTATCGGTGGGAGGTTTCTGGAAAAGGTGAATGTATTTGTCGCGGAATTGGTCTTCCCAAAGTCCCAAGAGAACTCAAACCTAACCTAGATCCCATTGAACCTTAATGTGATCGGTATGGCGAACTATATTTTTAGTTGTTTGATTTCCCGGTCCATTATTTCCACCAGTTCCTCGATAAAATGCAGTTTATCATCCACTTGAATCTCTTCCAATGGAATGACGAGTGATTCATCTGAAAAGCATTTCTTAAGATTAGAGACGTAAAATATGTTGTGTACACCGCTTAGTTATTGTGGAAGCTCAAGTCGATAAGCTACAGGTCTAACCTTAACTACAATCTTAAATGGTTCGATATACCTCGGTGATCAAGTGACTCTGTTTTTCTAAAATAAATCACAAGCCCTTGCAATGGAAAACACTTTAACATGACCATATCCCCTAACCGAATTTCTAAGGTTAACGACTGCCTCGCACAAGCATAACGCTTCTATCGGCCAACTAGATGCTTGCATCTACTTCGAAATTAGACAATTCTCTTAGCGCTTTACATTAATGATCTCGTGGACCAGTGATTTGCCAACAACAACCTCGTGTCATTAGACAAGTGAGTCGACACATCCTTTGTATAGTGCCTCAAATGGTGCAGCCTTAATGCTGGAGTGGTAATTGTTATTGTAGGAGAACTCAAGCAATGGTAAATGGTTATCCCAACCATTACTGAAATCGATCACGCAGGCATGTAACATGTCTTCCATTGTTTAGATGGTCCTTTCATTTTGTCCGTTGGTCTGCGAATGGTATGCAGTGCTCATGTCTAGACGAGTTCCTAAATCTCTCTAGAGCGACTGCTAAAACCTAGATGTGAATTGGCTATCTCGGTCTAAGATAATAGACATTAGCACTCCGTGCCTTGAGACTACTTATTTTAAATATAACCTCGCCAGTCTCTCCATTTTGTCAGTCTCTTTAATTGGTAGGAAATGTGTGGGCTTAGTGAGACGATCAACGATCACCCAAATCGTGTCATAATTGCTTAACGTATTTGGTAGCTTCATAATAAATTCCATTGTTATTCCTTCCCATTTCCACTGGGCTATCTCAGGTTGTACTAGTAAATCAGATGGCTTCTGATACTCAGCTTTCACCTTCGAGTATGTCAGATACTTGCTAACATACGTGGTAATATTTGCCTTTATGTTAGGCCACCAGTATAACTTCTTAAGATCATGGTACATCTTGTCAGGTCCCGAATGGATGGAATATTTAGATTTATGCGACTAATGCATGATTAAATCCCTTAGTCCACTAAAATGTGGCAACCAACTCATGTTTATAAAACATCGAGTTCCTTCTTGACGAGTCTCGAACTCCTTGTCCATACCACGACGGTTTTCCTCCTTAACAGTATCTTCCTTGATTACTTCAACATGTGCATCCATAATTTCTAATAGAATGATTGAGTTTATTGTCATGACTAAGGTTAGAACACATAGCAGCTTCATCTGTTCCTTCCGGCTTAAAGCATCTGCTACAACGTTTGCCTTTCTAGGGTGATAACGAATATCACAGTCATAATCACTGAGTAGCTCAATTCATTGACGTTGCCTAATGTTTAGCTCTATTGGTCAAGTATGTGTTGTAGGCTCTTGTAATCAGTGAACACGGTACACCTCGTACCATATAAGTAGCGCCTCTAGATTTTGAGAGCGAACACTATAGCTCCTAACTCCAAATCATGCTTGGTATAGTTCTTTTCATGTATTTTTAGTTGATGAGATGAGTAAGCTATAACCTTATCCTTTTGCATAAACACAACACCCAATCCTTTATGCGAAGCATCGCAATAGTCTACAAAATTGTTAGTGCCTTCTGGTAATGCCAAAATTGGCGCACTACAAAGCTTCTTCTTTAACAGTTAAAATGCTGACTCTGGTTTTTCTTCCCAATCCAACTTTTGATTTTTTTGAGTTAGTTTGGTTAAAGGCTAGCAAAATCTTTGAGAATCCTTAATAAATCTTACGGTATAACCGAAAGAACATAGAAAATTAGCGTATTTCTATTGGAGTGGTAGGTGTTTCCCAGTCCTTGATAGCCTCGATCTTGGCGGGATCAACATGTATACCCTGGCTATCAATCACGTGTCTGATTGGAACCCAAAATTCACACTTCGAGAATTTGACGTACAATCCTCCTTCATAAGCAATTCTAATATTAGCTTCAAATGTTCCTCATGCTTTTCCTTGCTTCAAGAGTAGATTAGGATGTCATCTATGAACACAATCACAAACTTGTCCAAATATGGTTTTACAACACCTGATTCATCCGATACATGAAAATACCGCTGGTGCGTTAGGTCAGCCCAATAGCATACTTAGAACTCGTAATGGCCATAACTAGTCATAAATGTTGTAATTTTTTTTTTTTTTGGGATATCTTCATCTCTAACTCTGAGTTGATGGTAACCTGATCGTAGATCGATCTTGGAGTAGACATTGGAGCCTTGTAACTGATCAAAGAGATCGTCAATACTCGGTAATGGATACCTGTTCTTCACAATTAACTTGTTCAATTCACGGTAGTCAATGCACATTCTGAAGGATCCATCCTTCTTTTTAACAAACAAAACCAAAGCTCACAGTTAAAGCATACATGCACATTTCAACATCAGTATTAAGTCTACTTCTTGTCATAACTTGTTTAGTAGGGTCACAAATTACTTGTTTGAGAGGATGAGATTTTGTCTATTTGTGAGTTGAGCGGTGCAGTTGATAAAACTCATGCATATTTAACGGATCTTGATTTGTTGAAGATGACTCAGCTTCTTCAGTCACAGGATTACAAAATGGATTGGTGAAAGTGTTTCCGTCAACTTCTACAGTATCTTCTTGAATCGACTCATCAACGAGATCATTTAAGAATGGCGACGTTGGTTCTCTAGAGGTAGATACTATTGGAGGAGCTTCATTGTCATCAACAATGATTGTTGACGATGAAGGTGTGTCTTCATTATTGAGACTTGTAGGTGCAGCGGAATTAGTGGACACTTCTGGTTGTCTTTTCCTATAGTATTCCTCATAAAGTTGACCAAACAAATCATCCAAATCTTTTGTCGATGGTGTTTGATTTGATTAAGCTGATGAATCTTCAAAATTAAAGCGGTTGTTCTCGGGTTCTAAACAACTGTGTTTAGAAGCCATTGTCGTTAACTTATCAAACTTGACATGAATGGTTTCCGTAATTTTCCTTATTCTACGGTTATATATTCAAGACCCTCTTGAAGATTCTAAATAACCGAGAAAGATCCCGATATCCGCCTTTTGTTTCATCTTCCTAAGGTCATCACGATCATTGGTTGGATAGCATAACAATCCAGACACATGAAAGTACTGAACGTTGTGTTTTTTGTTCTTGATGAGCTCATAAGGAGTTTTGTTATAACAAGTATGCACTAAAGAATGATTTTGTATGAAAAAAGTTGTTGAAATCGCTTCAACCCATAAAAATTGTGGTGCATTTGAAAAGATAAACATTGTTCTCGCAACCTCTACAAGAGTTTGATTTCTTCTCTTAATAACTTTGTTTTGTTGAGGAGTTCTTTCAATTGAAGTCTAATGCATGATGCAAAGCCTTTCATAATGAGACTTTAGTTTTTTGTTCTTGAAATATGTGCCATTATCAGTTCTAACGTATTAAATTGTAGCTTGTAAATTCACTTGAATCTGAGTTATGAATTTGATAATCATTTATGGAGCCTCAACCTTTGTACGAAGAAAATACATCCACGTGTAATCAGAGTAATTATCAACAATCACTAATATATACTTCTTGTCGTTAATACTTTTCACCCTCATTGGTCTACAAAGATCCATGTGAATTAGTTCCAGTTTTGAATCTGTACTTGTAACCAATTAAGGTTTGCGGATGGCTCATTTGATTTTTCCTTGCTCACAGGCGGAACACAAATGATCTTTTTCGTATTTGAACTTTGGAAGTTCCTCAACTAAGTCTTGTTTGGTGAGTTGGTTAATGGTACCGAAATCCAAATAAGAAAGACGTCAGTGCCATAACCATGATTTCATTGATGTAGCTTTGGACATTAAACACATGGCAGAAGAAGCTGCCAAATCTAAAATGGAGATTGTGTATAAATTTGAATCACAAACACCTGACAAAAGATCTTCTCCTTCCAGATTTCAAACATAACATGTTTTGGAACGAAAAGCAACTTCTAAGTCACTTTCACAAAATTGACCAACTGAGAAAAGATTGTGTCCAAGGTCTTTAACATAATATACATGACATATCGTAACATTGCCATGCACATAATCTTCGTATCCTATGATTGCTGCAAAATGGTCATTCTCAAAGCGGACTATTCCCATGAACTTCTTAACAAAGTTTTTAAGCAGTTTGAGGTTTCCAGTCATATGTGTTGAGCATCCACTATTAACAATCTATAGTACAATTTGAATCACCTGCAATACATGGAGAGAACACAGATGGAAGAGTGGACAGTTTGGCTACCCATTTCTTAACAGGAACCGGTGTGTTAGAGTGAAACACGACATTATTTCTACTCTTTGTTACACTCGGGATCATTTTTGCACTTTCGCTCTTAGGTGACCAACTAAAATTTGGTTGTTTTTCAAACCATTTCTATCACTTCCTACTTGTTTTCGCTTTAGTTTGCATGTAACTGCTAAGTGTTCTAACTTGCTTACATCGTGAAGTTGAGAGTGAAACACTAGAGTCCTTATCGTTTTCATTTAAAGGAGTAACTACAACAAACCTAGTTTTCGCAACTACTGGGGTAGTATCTATAAACTTAGATTTCGTAGCATTCGGGGTAGTGAATAAGGCTCTTCTAACTTTACAATTCATGGACAACTTATATTTAACAAGACACTTATCATGACACGGGGTAAGCACATTTTTATCACAAAAACACACATTACATCAACATTCGCTTTAAGAGCGTTTTCAACATTAACATATTTAAGATGTTCTTAATTCTTAGCAACAGTCACATGAGATGTAACATTTGTCTATTTATTTTGCCTAATATTAACTTCTACATTCTCTGGGTGTATCTTAGTGTGAAACAAGACACTATTCTTCCAAGATGTTCTTCTACGCGATGGTCTTCTAACACCAATGACACCTTTTAATCATGTGGAATTAGAAACATTCCTTAATGCTTGAGCATGCATTTCTTGGATTATTATATGTTTTCAACTTGTACATTCCCGGCAATGGCTTTTTTGTTAATAATGATATTTTTTATAGTTGGTGAAGTCTGTGTAGTGATTGATTTTGGAATAAAATGTTTCTCCTCAAGAGTTTTGCCCGTACTTATAGGAAAATCAGTTTCAATAAATCTTTAGTCCAAGTTAAAAAATTTTCTTGGATCTCTTAATTCATATGTAATTTTCTAATCATCAACATCAAAGTATCATTCCGAACGATGATGAATTTAGTAAAATTGAAAATGAGAATGAGTAAGTGTAGGATTATAAGGAAGTAGTTATTGATTATAGATAATGTTGGGGGGGTGTGTTGTATATAAGTCAAATTTAAATTGTATATTAATTGGGTAAAGTATAAAGGATGTATTTTTTAGTAGATATGTGGGTTTAGGTAGGAATATGGTAGAGTAATTTATGAATTAGAGGTGTTAAGATAGTTATAAAAATTTGTATTTTGAGTAGGGGGAAGTGTTGTAAGAAGAGTGATGAGGTAGTTTAGATTGGATGATTAAATAATTTTTTAATAAGTGTGATTTAGTCATATAATAAATTATATAAAAAAAGAATAATATGTGTTGTGGCTGGTTAATTAGGAGGATAGAGATAGGTTGATGTTTTTTTAAGTGGAAGGATGTTTAATTTGTAGTTGTAGGAGTGGTAAATATTGTGTTGGGTAATGTTAAGTGTTAGATTGGGTTATATTGTAATAAGTATTTGGTTGTTAAACTTTTGTTTAAGTTAGTAAGAAATAAGTTGTATTTTGTTATGAAGTGAAAGTTGTGAGTGTTTGTTTTCTTTATTTTTTATTAGAAATTGTATGAAAAATAGTTAATTTGTTGTGGGTATATTTATGTAATAAGAATGTTTGGATTAATTAGCGTGGTTGATTCATTATATCTTTAAGTTGATTTGAATTGTGATGATTGTGGTGTATAGAATTTTAATTTTGTTATATATTGGTGTATGTTTTATGTTTTTGGTTTAATTAATTCATTGGTTGTATTGTTTTGTGTGGAATATGGTTGTAATAAAAGTGGTTCTTTGGAGGTGTATGGAGATAATTAAACGTAGTTATGATTTTAAGTTGATTTAGTGTTGTTATTATAGTTTGTTCATATAAGAATAATGAATTGTGTGGTGGATATGTTGGTTTTGTTTTATAGTGTAAATTGTGTATTTGTAACGATTATTTTAAATTAGAGAAACTTGATTGTGTTTGTATATGGATGAATGGAAAGTTTGTTTGGTTGTATAGCGTATGTGTGAAAGAGTAAAGTGTATAATATATGATAGGTAATATTTGTGGAATATGAGGGTTTTGGTTAATGTTGTTTGGGTGAAAAATGGAAGTTAAGTGGAAGGTGTAGTGTATATAGATAGGTGGGTTTCATTGGATGTATTGGGGTTGAGAATAAAAATATGGGGTTGTTTTGTATATTATGTATTTGTATATTTGTTTTTAAATTAGATTAAAGTTGAAGATATATGTGATAATTTTAGTATGGGGTATTAAATTGTTGAATATAGTAAATATTTATAGGAATATTTTGGGGATAATTATTATAGTTTTTATCAATATAATTTGGTATAGTAATAGATACATATTGTGGGATATTAATTTTTTGTTAGCATGGATATTTTGTTATTATCAATTTTGGAGTTTATTTCATTTATGAAGTAATGAAGAGGAATAAGTTATACCTAATTTTGAAGTCAATAGTCAAATAAAAAGGACAGTTGTTCGTATACACACAGTCTGATGGTTGATTTGGACCATCATGTATAATTTTAGCACACAAAAGAGTAATACTCGTAATAATAAAGATGAATAGTATAAGTGGTATTTCATGTAGCATTATAAGTATTATAATTCAAAAATGTATTGGAATAGTTAGAGTGATACATTAATTGGTATTATTTTTAATGAAGTGGACTAAAGGGGATTTAGGGAGTGGGTATATGGGTTTTATAATATTGTAATAGTTTGTTTGGGAGTTAAGAAATATATTTACTAGAAAGTAAAATGGAAAGAATGACCAAGTGACATTCACTTAGAAATTAGTAATAAGTAGGTAAAACAAACTAGATTTGTTAGAGGTGTTGTTTTAATTGCTTGTAGTGTGAAATGATGTCATCAAGATTATCTCATTGCTGTAAATATATATTAAATTTAGATATTTAGTCTCTAGAGATTAAGATAGGTGGTTATTTAGCGAGTTGTATAAGGATTAATGTAGAATAAATATGGTATAAAGAGAATGGGATATGGTGAGTTTTAGTTGGGGTTAATAGATTTATAATAGAAGGATTTAATGAGGGATGAGTAGGATGTATTTTGTATAGGAATTATGAGGTTTTGGTGTGAAAGTTGGTTATAAAAGCTTTGGTTATTCTTAATGTCAAAATCATTCTAGCTCTTAAGTAAACGTATTTGTTAGATTAAAAGTAGTTTTAAATAGCTTATTTGTGTCGGCTTATAGTTGTAGTTTATTTTCATTTTTTAGGTTTAAAACCTTCAAAAAACACAAAAAGATTGTACTTTTTAGCTTAAAACATGTCATATGTAATTAAGGTTTATGTTTGGAGTTTATTCGTGCTAAAAAGCAGCTTATTTCGATAAACTTTTCTGGGCTTATTTTTTGAAAATCACGATTTGATGTATGAAGATCCTGTGGTTTGACGTATGATGCCTTCGATTTGAGTTTAGAAGCTAACAATTTGATACTTTAAGCTCAACGATTTGACTGGTGAACCAAGCGGTTTTAGACAAGATAACGATTGGCGATTGAGACTCTTAGCTTAGCGTTTTAACCAAATCCACACGATTTGTATATACAATATCAATCATTGCCATTTAAACTACTATAGTTTCGATGTTTGTATCCTCCAATATCAAGCGTTTGACTCCTCTTCTTAAGAGATTTGATTCATAATCAATTTTCCTCATTGATAACAGTTATATATAACGATTTGAGGAGGCGGATGGTTCTAAAGCGATTTTTCATTCTCTAAGCGGTTGAGATCCAATTTCATTAGGCGAGTTTGACCGGAGTTAAACGCCGTTATTTGAGCGAACATTAATATCGTAGATTTGGGATACACACAAATTCAATGAGCCCGTTTGACTTTAGGTCTGAAAGTAATATCAATCAAAAATTGCAAGCCCTGATCTACATTTTTACCAATTCCATCCGGTTCCCTCCTAACTCAGAACAATTATTTCATCATTCGTCTACCTTAACAAGAATTCAATCCACCGTTAATCCTTAAAATTCAACTTTATTTATCACACAACCCGTAGTCTTCACAAGTGAAAATTAACAACACAATAGTCCGTTAAAACACAAATCAATACATTGTCAATCCTTATAATCCTTAAAGAATTTCCTACAAACCACAATTACAATCACTACATCAACTTAAGATCCAATATCCATTCATAACAAAATCAAAATGTCTAATACCAGCAACAATTTGCAAACTAAAAAATCAAGTGCTCTTCACAATGCCATCATGGAAGTTGGTAGTAAAGATTGCCACTCCAATATGATTAATTGGGTAAAACTATGTTCAGTGAACTCCCCCGAATCCAAAAGATACATTGACACCAAACCAAAGAACTCATGACTTATCCACTTCTGTCTGAAAGAATCTACCATACCCATACAACTATAGAGTTCCTGATGCTAACACCTGATAACAACCTAGGTAATGATGGTACTCCACAACAACCAAGGGCAAAGGAAAAGGAAACATATGCAACTGTATCAGAAGAGACTCATAAATGGATTAATGTTGAAGCTGAAGTTGTTCAGATCATTCTTATAGTGATTGATAATGATATCTACTCTACAGTTGATGCTTGTCCAAATGCAATGGAGACGTGGAATGTAACACCCCCAAATTGGGTCGCAGCTGAATGATAGTTCGGGGCGTGTTACTTCATAGATCAATAACACAAGATATATATAGAACGACCAAAAAGTCATTTAAAACTGATACATTAGATTTAACAAAGTATTTTTACATAAGCCCGAAGCTTCACTTGTTCAAATACAAAGATTTTTAGCCTATAACAGATATACCAAATGTATATGCGACAAAAACCTTTAAGAGCCTTGATATCAAAACTAAAAATCCACTAATGCATCTTACAACCTCGTGCTTATTGACCTCCTAAAAACATTGCTTAAAAACGTCAAAATAATGATTGGTGATTCATAGGTATATAAATGCGTGAATTGTATGACCATAAGATTTCCCAAGTGTATATGAAAAAAGCAACAGAATGCAAAACCTCATATAAATGTGAATTACGTTGCCCTAAAGCTCATGAACACTGAGCTCGACATAAATTGAATGCCATATAAATGGCCTACCTAGCCTGATGAATTCTAACCCGCAACATCCAATGTACTACATGGTATACTGTCGTTTTCCCAGTGAATAGCTAATCACCCGAACATGGAGTCAATCCTAAAATATTCTATTAATAACATTGCACGCTCACAATCCAATAACTTACAGTTCATGATAATGGGGCTCAACTAGGGTATCGCATACATTAGGCAACACGCGTAATCATAAAAATAAAAAAACGTTATCCACTTTTGTCCAATTATAAAATAGAACATGTTTTCCTGCAAAACAGTAAGTATTTCAAAGTTACTTGCGTCTAATTGTAAAACAAAGCATGTTCTCATCCCAAAACTTATAAATCATTGTAAAATGTAAAACGTGGGGCTATGAACTCACAAAGTATTAAAAAGTAAATGCATCGTTATAAGATAAACGGGCATGTAAACGAGTATGTATTCAAGTTTGTAAACGAGTACAAATAAGTAAACAAGTTTGTAACGAGCATGTATTCTCCCCCAAAATAGTTGAAAACAAGTAAAACGGGGGCTATGAGACTCACCTTGAGTGAGCGTATATCAAGTATATCACAGAAAATGCGTCACGGTAATGATCGAATGCAACCTAATCCAATATAGGTCGTATAAGTACTAATCACATTGGGTAACTACTACCATGTATAATTCTATATAGCTAATCACCATCTAATTGTTTTAGTGAAATCATATTTATAAAGTTAAAACGTTTATAAATATACCTTTGGTAAAAATGACATAACTTTCACGTTTCAAGTCCGTTTCTTGCGTTTCTTATGTCCACGCTTTCATATTAAGACGAGTTATCAAAATATTATATTTTCATATTTTTGACCTACTGGTGAACATTACTTTTTACTGTTCACACCAGTTATAAAGTTATTTTTATAGTTTTAGTTGTCGTAAAACCCGTAAATGTCGTATTTTATTCGTTATAGCTCCGTTTTTAGCGATTCTTTCGAGCACGATCTCGTAATTGAAAGTTCTATTTATTTATGAGGTTTACAAAAACAAATGTTCCTGATATGAACAGTAACTTTTATAAAAGTATTTGTATACATTTTAAGTATATAAACTCGCATAATTCATAACTTCTTCGCTTTTTAATTGAAAATTTGCGTTTCTTATTGTTTTGGAATCCTAAAAATACGTGTGATTTAATAAAAATACCAAACCTTCTGTTTGTAGAATTTTTATAACAAGTTTTTATAAAAATTCTTTTATAACTCCGGTTATTATCGTAAAACTCGTAAACTACGTATCTTTTTTCGTTATAAATCGGTTTTTCGAGTTTCTTACCTTTTTGGAATCATCATGAGATGTAGTATGCTTATAAAATATAAAATCCATGCCTAAAAATTCGTGCCAAAACAGCCCCTAAATATCTTTTTGAGTTTATTTGTATAACTTTGTTTTTATATACTTTTTATTTAGTAAACTACCACAAGTCTTCCAATATTCTTAATATACTATGTCTTACATATAATAGTGTCCATTTGTCCATCATATGTCCACATGAGTCCATGATATCAAGATTAACAAGTCATTAACATCACATGAAATCAATAACTTTCCTTAAGTAACTTTTAACTACAAGTTTATACATATACACACTTAACCAACATGTTAAAATACTTATAATCCCATTATATCATGATATTACCAATCACCTAACATATGAAAAAGTGTACAAAATGATGATCACAAGTAAAAACTCTTTTTACATGTTTAAAAGTCCTAAATGGTGATTTTGCTATATAAACATCATATACACATATAATCATGAAAATGAAAAGTTAAGGGCTTTTAGATAACCTTAGAGTGATGTATGATGATGAGATATATGCTCTAAACCCTTGTTTAGACTTTAAACCCTAGCTTTCACAACCAAGAAACCCTAATCCAAATAGAAACCCTAATCTTGCAATAACTTGATTAAACCTTGCAAATGCTTAACCAACCCTTCAAAACATCTTAGGTTATCATAGGAATGATGTATGAGTGCTTGTATGGTCTTAGAAAATCAAGCTATGGATTGTGTAAAAAGGGGTTTGTTTGCCGTGGCCTATAAGAGAGGGAAAGGGAGAGTTGTTTTGATTTTTGGCTAAGTGTTGAAGTGTATGTGTTATCTCTCTTGGTATACTAGACTTATATGTATCAAAGACTAGTCAAAAAGGTGTACATGGAAGTCTTGAGACAAGATGAGTGTTTCAAGGAAGTCTTATGGTCAAGGTATGGGTTTTACTTGAAGAAGTCTCATGGTTTTATTAGTTGGTGAATGTACAATGCAAGTTGCAAGATTTTATGATATTTCTTTGTATCTCTTGCTACAAATCCGGCCATATAGAGATATGTATGATATATTTTTGTGATTTTTGAGTATTGGGTATAAAAGTGGGTATTTGTTGAAGCGTAGAAAAGTTTTGGTGGTTCCGGGTATGCCTAAACGTATTTTATCGCGAAACGTAAACACTTTACGCAACCAATAAAAATAAAATGAACAAAGTTAATAATTATCATCAAAATAATTACTTAACACTTGCTTGATGTAAACATTTAATTGTTTGATGCCCGTTTACATTGAATGATCATTTTTAGCTTACGCGATTTAACTTAACGTTTACGATTTAAAAAGCAAACGCGTACAATACTAAAAATACATAGTGAATTATAATTAACGTCGCAAAAGACCCTAAAACATGGGATGTTATATTTATATACTCTCGGATCATCTTTCCTTGAAGTTTTAGGAGTTTCAGCATAAGCACTTGTAGTCTTACTCGTCCGAAAAGTATTGTAAAAGATATATACGCAATTTTCCGTTCTATCAAAAATCGTAAATTATGAGGACAATTGAAAAATACAAAGAATACAAAAAGAATTAAAAAAACACATAATTTAACAAGATCACATGCTTAGTTTTATGATTCCAAGTTTTTATACAAAGCTTTCAAATTGCAAATACGGAATCATGATCTAAGGGGGAATTATTAAGATTTTTCATTCACAAACATCATTTTCAAAATTAAATAAAAACAAGGATTTCTCACAAAGAATGAATTTGAAAAATGTTATGGTTTTAAGGGGGAGTTTTTGGAAAAACTTCATTGTTTAAGGGGGAGTTTGTGAAAATTCATAAACAAAATTCAAAGAAACAAGGTCTGAATTGAAAATTAAAAATACAGGGGCTAAAAGTGTCAAATTTCAAAAATATTTTCGGTGGGTATAAAAAGGAGAGTCATTTTCGATTTTCAATTGTATCATTACAGAATCCATTACCGAGTTTGAGAAGAAATTCATTCTAAGCTTTCTAAGTTCATTACAACGATTTCAATTTCATTTCTTACTCAAACGTAAGTAGAATAAAGTGTTTTGATTGATCTTTGATGGTTTTGGGTTACCGAGTTTAAACTCGGTAAAGATGAAGATTACCGAGTTTGTGTGAGATTGAATTTTTGTTGAATATTACACATGTAGGATAATATTAGGCATCGATTAAGTAAAAAAAGTGATAACTGGCCATACAGTGATAATAGAATTAATAGGATTGACCTTAGTTTGAAACTCGGACGAAGATTACCGAGTTTGATTTTTTATCGAGTTTAATTATTTGCTTAAAGTGCTAATCTGGAAATAATATCATCATACAATGGATCGAGTTTGGTTTTAATAAGTTCATATGAATCATCGATTGTTAAACTCAGTAATAGTCAAAAATTTAAACTCGGAAAGGTCAAATGGTCAAACTCAGTAAGAAGTCAAATGTCAAAACTTAGTTACAGTTTACTTGTGGAAATGTGAAGATGTTTGAGAAAGAAATAATGTTGTTGACTAATGTTTGTGATGCTTAATGTTTGAATGTCTGTGGAACAAAAAGATCAGTTTCTCATGTGTTGTGAAAACGACAAATAATTTTGGCAAAGAAAACAAGTTTTCATGAATTCTAAGTTGTGGGTCATATATGTCTATTCGTAATTGTTTAAGTGGACTAAGTCATGTCCGGCTTAGGCCGTTTTCTGCAATGAACAGAATGAGGAGTGAGTGACTTAGTGTCCATTCAATTATTGAATTAGATGTGTTTGTCTTCATGGTTTAAGATTCATAACAAAAAGTGAAAGCAAAAGTGTTTTTATAAACTTGAAGTTGTTAATCCAAATCACATCTGTTTAAGTGGACTAAGTCATGTCCGGCTTCGGCCATTTCATGCAATGAACAGAATGAGGAGTGAGTGTCTTAGTGTCCATTCAGTTGTGGGTTTGTGATTACATACTTCTATGTTATCTTTATAAAGAATGTTTTTGACAAAAGTTTCTGGAAAAAGTTCTCAAATTCTAATACTGTGACAAAATGATACTCTTTTACAAAACAATTTTAAGAAGTTGAATGATTTCTCTTTAATTTTTCATAAAAGAGTATTGCTTTAACTCAAAAGAGAAATCATCATCATTCTTGAAAGAGTATCATGTCAAAAAGAATTTCTGGTGAGGATATTCTAAAAACAGAAAGAGAGAGTTGAATCCATACGCGAAAAAGCAAATCAAAAGTGTGTTAGAAAAAGAATTGCCAGAACACACAAAATTTGGTAAATCAAAAGAATAAAGCGTATGGCATGTGCTAGAAAAAGCAAGAACGAGCACATGGGAAAGAAACTGATCAAACATAAGTTCAAAAAGAATTGCCAGAACATATAAAACAGATAGAGTGGAAAAAGACAAAAATGTCAAATGAATTGTGCGTTATCTAACATCTCAATTGTAATCATTCAGTAATCATCATGGCACAACAACAACATGCAGCTGATGTTCATCCAGATGAACTGTGTCCTCCGAACAAGAGATATGATCTTATCGATGCTAACAAGAAAGTTGATCTCGAGCATGTGTAATGTCCACCAGAAAGCAAAATTCTGACTAATATCATCAAGAATCATCCATTACGATTCAGCATTGCAGCTTCTTCATCCGTTCCATGGATTTATATGGCACAGTTCTGGCATACTTTAAAGGAAGATAGATCAAAGTATCGGCTCAGGTTTATGCTGGACAAGAAAGAACTTACTCTGACACTGGATGACTTCAGACAAATCTTTCATCTTCCACAAGCAACAGCCAACAATCATAATGCATTTATGCCACCACCATCATTTTCTGACATGGTTCCATTCTATAAGCAAGTATTGGGATTTACAATGGAGTTAAAGACAGAATCGAATTTCAAGACTACTGGTCTTCTGCAGCCATGGCAAACGTTATGCAAAATATTCTCCAAATGCTTAACAACACGTGTCACTGGATGGGACCAACCGCCGTTGCAGATAATGCAAATGTTGTATTGATTTGTCAACAACATTCATGTGGATTATGCGGAGTTACTATAGAAAGGACTTTACTATTCTCTTCATCATCCAACATCTTCAATTTCGTATCCAAGATTTACAAAGATCATTGTCAATCACTACATGACTATCTTTCCTGACATCTCAAGACATGCTCGAGACATGTATCACAATTTGCAAGATGATGATATTCTAAAGAATATTTTTAACTCAGGAAGACACAAAAACAAAGTTGGAATGAAGATACCAGATTGGATGATCACTGATGAAATGAAGCAAACAGAGCATTATCGAATGTATACAAAGGTGTTTGGGATAGATGTTCCTCTGACTCAGTCACAACCGACTGAGTCTACCCACGGAACGCATAGGACAACTAGCGCCCCTAGTTCACCTAACCCTGATAAGGAAGTCGCAGAGTCAAGTGCTCTAAGACGATCAACTGTGATTCGTCTTTGTCTTCCTGAAAGGAGATCTACACGTCTTACGACACCAACTCCAGTGCTAACTGTCGACAAAGCAGATGAGATGATTTTGCAAGATGCATTACAAGTTAGTCTTGCTGAGCATAAAAGTCGTGAGGAGCAGGAAGCAAGAGAGAATGTGGCACTGGTTGATGAGCACTTGGCATCTGAAGAAATTGAAAAGATGGTGGAAGAACAAGAGAATATTGTTGATGATAGTTCAATCCCTAGGAATGATGAATCAAAAATTCCCGATACTAGGATAGAGCCTCGGAGTGATAAGGAAAGTCCGGAGGTGGAGATTGCTAAAGAAAAGGAGGTGGAGATTACTCAGGAAAAGGAGGTGGAGATTACTCAGGAGACTCCAGCTGTGAATATTACTAAAGTTATTATACCAGTGAATGTAACTGATGAAGATGAAGAAATAACTAATGAGGTGTATGAATTAAAGAGAAAGGAGAAAGGGAAGAATGTAGAGGAGACTAAGAATTCACCAATCCCTACACTAATTAGATCTCCTAGGATTCATACTAATCTCATATCTTCGGATACTGAGAAACTCCAAGAATTACGGATACTCCTCATACTACATCATCATCAAGTTCACCTCACAATAAGTTAGCTAAAATGAATTGCCTTCTATCATTGTTCAAGACAAAACCTACTCGCTTCAAATGCTACAAGAGCTTCTTTCACGAGTTACAAGGACGTTATGGTTACTTGTTTGCACATTTACGAGCGAGGTTTATGCCAAGGAAGTCATTCGATACACTTGCTGATAATCTTCATGATGTAATGGTTGAGACATTACCCATTATCGTAGATAAACATGTTAAGAAGCAAGTTATGCAGCAAGTTCTTGAACAAGTTCGAAATCAAGTTCCAGTGTATGTTGCGAAAGGGTTAATTCTGGAGAGGCAAAAGGCTAAAGAAGAGACAGAAAGATGGATTGCTAAAGCAATTTTGCAGGAACATGGAAATATTCAAGCTCAAATCTCGACACAAATTGAGACTTTTGATTATAATCTTTAATATAAGTCTTAGGATCAGTAACCTATCATTCTTAATCAAGTATACATGAAATTCAAGCTTGAAAACCCTAATTGAGCCCTAATAAACCCGAAATCAAAACCTTTGCAAAGTGACCCATTTTGAAAGTTATTCTTGCAACCAAGCACCTCAATGACCATGCTAATTCTCTTCTAAGCAGCTTAAAAGCATCTTACACAAATATCTACTCCATTCTTAGTCTTAATATGAGCCACATCACCCATTTTTCTTTCTTCTTTAGCCGCGGCATCAAAGGGGCAAAACAACAAACCAAAGCTACTTCCTAGCTTATACAACTCATCTAATAGCTTCTCCTCATCACCATCTAGGTCTATTATGTGTCCTAACTCATATTGAAAGCTTTCCTTGAGCTCTAAGGGTCATTCGACTATAAATAGCAACCAGGAGAACCCACCGGAGCAATATCGCCTTGGAATCTTTTTAGACAAAGAGTACTTTTAGAGCGGAGTGATCCGTATACACTATGCTTTTGTTCAAGATGAGGTAAGACCGGAATTTTTCGAAGACATACACTACGGCTAACATTTATTTTGCCGTCGTGGTGTAATGCGATTCAGCCTCGTTCATTGTTTTGCTAGCATAGTGTATAGGCCTAAAGTGTTTTTCATGACATTGCCCCAAGACTGCACCTATGGCAAAGTCGCTTGCATCGCTCAAAGCTTCAAAGGGCAAGTCCCAAGTCTTGGGGGCAATCAGATTAGAGCTTCGTAAGGTTTTTTCTTTAAACGTTTCAAATGGCTGAATCATTCATTATGAGAAGATGAACCGCGGTATTCTTCTCAGGAGATTGTGTCATCAGTCAGGAAATTTTGGATAATACTTATTGAACGTCGGTCAGAAACCTTGCTTTATGACGGAGAAAACTTCGAACAACCTTAACGGGTGGTGGGATGAGGTAAATCTTAGCAATCACATCGATTTTGGCTTTATCGACCTCAATCCATTTTTGGAAATTTTGGCCAGTCAAGCCTTCTTTAACCATGAAATGACTTCTTTTCCCATTTAGACAAAGATTGGTTGTCTTCACACCTTTGATGCATCTTGTTTCTAAGAGAGATGGCAATTCCGAATGATGTTCACTAGACGAAGAAAAGTTCGTCATGAAGATCCTTCCATTGTTTTTTCGATCATATATTAAAAGATAGCCTATCATACACCTCTGGAACGTAGCTGGTGCATTGCATAAGCAAAGGCATGCGAGGTAGGCGAACGTCCGTAAGGGACCCCTGTGAATTGTTGTCATTTCTGGATCATGGAGGGTCGAAGGGGAATTTGGATGTAACCCGATGATAAAACCATCGAGAAAACATAGTACTCGTTCCCGCTATCTTCGAGCATTTGATCCACTAAAACAGTGTGGAAAGTGGTCTTTACTGGTGGCTTCTTTTTAACTTTCGTACTCAATGCATACCGCCAAACCCGTAACCATCGATGTTGGAATTAAACGTTTTCTTTCATTTCAACCACAGTAAAGCCATCCCTTTTTCGGTACCAATGTTACGGGGCTTACCAGGACTATCGAATATAGATCGGTAAATTAATCCCGGCTGTCCAGAGTTTTTTTAACCTCCTTTTTGATGACATCGGGATCTTTGGATTACCCGTCTTTTGGTGTGGGGAACCGCCGGTTTGTAGTCTTTCCATAGAATCTTATGAGTACAAATTCCGTGTTAATACCCTTGATCGTCTGTCGGAGAGTGTTTACCAAGGAAGGCTCTCTTGTGTGACTTCGTGACTTTAAAACCTTTATGAGAGCGGCTTTTTCCTTGACACTCAAGTCTTTAGCAATTATGACGGCCAACTTGTTGTCACCTTCCAAAAATACGTATTCGAGATGAGGAGGTAAGTCCTTGAGTTCGACTTCGGGAGGTTCATCAATTGAAGATTTATCAGTTTTAGCTTCACAAACTTTCAATTCTTTTCGAATTTCAGGCAAATAGTTTCCTTGGTTGGGAGGGGGTGATGGATCATCATTGAGAAATGATTTAAGAGGTAGAATATCCCCCTCTGAGTCATAGTAAGAGTCATCAACTTCCGGTGAAGTTGGATCATCTTTAAGAGCGAGGAAAGCAACAACTTCCTCAATAAGAAAATCACAATCCCCAAAGGGAGTGAGAGTCGGAGAAGAGGTAGAAACGATCGGGTCATAGTAAGGAGTGGGATTGCCACTTGCGATCACATCGGAGAAACCGAGAACTTCTTGAGAATACTCCTCACAAGCCATTTCAATGACGTCGATTCGGTTTGCCGTCATTTCATCGTAATTAGAAGAATATCTCGAAGTTTGATCAAGATTGAATGTTATGGCTTCTTTCCCAACACGAAGAGTTAATTCTCCTTCGTAAACATCAATCAAAGCTCGTCCGGTCTTTAAGAAGGATCTCCCGAGAATTAGGGGAACTCGGGGATCGGCATCAAAGTCTACGACTACAAAGTCGGCCGGGAATTTGAACTTTCCTACTTTTAGGTAAACATCTTCAGCAATACCGATCGGTTTGGTAATCGAACGGTCTGCAAGTTCAAGAGTCATACAAGTAGGAGTGAGCTCAGGAAGAGAAAGCTTTTTCCACACGGATAATGGCATGAGATTTATGCTAGCGCCAAGATCGGCCAAGGCTAAGCATTCATCCATTCCGGGAAAATCACATGGTATAAGAAATTTGCCGGGGTCTCCAAGTTTTTCGGGTAACTTGTTGAGGATAACCGCCGAACAATGCTCATTCAAAGGGGTTCTAGCCATTTCACTTAACTTTTCTTTGTTTCCGATTAAAGCTTTAAGAGTTGAGGCAAATTTTGGCATAAGAATCAAAGCATCCGCTAAGCTAATTTCGAAACTCATATCTTGAAAGATTTTGTAGAATTTCTCAACTTGGTCGTTAGCTTTTTCACTTTGCTTCTCATCATTATGTCTCGAAGGATATGGAATTGATGGTTTCAAGTTAGGCATCGGAGCACTAACGGGAATTACAACGGGCTCAGAATTTGGTACTTGAGATTGAAATTGGACAACCGGAGGTTGGACGTCTTTGGTACTTCCGTTATTAGTAGGAAGCACCGTGTCCTTTGTCACCTCGGGTTCACGTTCCACTACTTTAGGAGGAGATGAAGTAGTAGGAATCGTGGGTCCTTGATAAGCAACGCCACTTCGGGTAGTAATACCTTTCAAATCTACCTCGGGTTAGTAATGGTATTACTAGGGAGTGTCCCTGAACCTGAAGTAGATTCGGTATTTGAATTCACAAACTTGGAAAGCATGTCCGTTAAATTAGTCATTTGATTTTGCAAATTTTGATTCTGATTCTGCATATTTCTCATCACTGCATCATTAGCTTTGACATAATTTTGAAAATCATCCTTCGACACACCTTGTGTTTGCGGAGCTGGAGCTTGGTAAGGTGGAGCTTGGTTAACCGGGGGTTAATTAATCGGAGTTCGGTAAATTTGGCTTTGGTTAACCGGGGGTTGGTAGGTGGAAACTTGGTTGTATTTATTTCCTCGGTTTTGGTTATTTCCTTGGTTGTTTTGATTGTTTTAAACGGGAGGAAAACCGAGAGGTCGAATTTGATTAGCAATTGGGGCTCGGTAACTAGAATTTCCTTGATTGAAATTAGCTGTTGCTGCTTGGGAAACATACTCTTGAATATTGTCACGATAAACGTTTCCATCGGTGGCGGGACAATTTCGGTAAGAATGAGTACCACCATAAGTAACACAACTTTCCTCAACCGCTTTGACGGGAGTGAGAGCTTGGGTTTGGTTTTTCTTTTCAAGAAGTAAAGCTTTCACCATATCTTTAAGTTCGGAAACATCGGGAGAGATACCGGGGGTAGAAGTGCTCAAACTCACTTTTGCAACAACCGGTTTGTTACGTGAATTACGAACTTTGGATTTGCTTTCAATGATTCTTAGGCAATCACGAGGCATTTTATCCAAAAAGTTACCACCCGCAGCGGAATTCAACGAATCTTGATCATTAGAGTTCAAAGCATTATAGAAAGTATCGAGTTGATGTAACTCTGAAAATCCATGATGTGGGCATGCCCGAAGAAGATCATTAAATCGGTCCCGTGCCTCATAAAAAGTTTCATCAAATCGTTGTTGAAATCTCGTGATTTCATTTCGAAGATTTGTTGTTTTGGAAGGAGGGAAAAATTTGTTGATGAATTTCGAAACAAGATCATCCCATGTAATAATCGATCAAGGGAGTTCTTTTTCAAGCCAAATCCGGGCGGCACCCTCGAGGGAAAATGGGAAAAGCATAAGCTTTACCGACGTACTCGGGATGTTCGGGAACTTCATCGTAGAAGTGATCTTGTTGAAATAACGAATGTGAGCATGAGGGTCTTCTTTGTCATGTCCAAAAAATTGTTTGTTTTGAACAAGAGTAAGCAAACCATGCTTAAGCTCAAAGTTGTCCGCGGTGATCTCAGGAACAACGATGGCATCCTTATAACCCTCGGTGGGTGCTTCGAGCAATTGAGCCATAGTACGATTATCGGCCATCGTAAGTACGGGAGGAGCTTGATTTTCAATAGGTTCCACAAGATTGAATGGTTCAACAAAAGTCGGTGGGACTTGTTGTTGTTGACGGTTAGAATTACGAGATTGAGAACGAGTGTGCATGCCCTAAAATGTAAAAAGAAAATTTATACTAATTTTTTTTCTTTTTTTCATATTTTTTTTTTGGTTTTTTCAACAACGTATTCACAATATATTTTAATAACGGACAATGAGATAAGACACTTAAACCTAATAATCAACTCGCTTCTCGGTAACTCTTCGAAGAGAAAAACACACAAAGGAGCGGAGGAGTAGGAAAGCGCGAAGCTATTAAAAACCTTTCTCCTTTAGGGTCGTAGTTCCTAGGAACAACCCGCCTTATACTCCTCTTATAGTTTTTTAACTTTCAAAGGTGAACCGTACCTTGCGAGAGACACATAAGGTAAGTTTTTGATCTTTTGTTCGGGAACTTATTAATGATAATACTTCAATGGAAAGTATTATATTGATGGTGAATTTTATTTCTTTTTTATGGACATTGTTTTTAAATTTTTGATTTTTTTTATATTATATATATACTAATAAAAGAAATGAAAAATGTTTTTGTATATTTTTATAAGAAAATAAGCAAAATAACTTTAGACAGAAGGATCTTCAAACACAAATTGTCAAACGGCTCAATAATCGTATGCAATCCTCCCCGGCAGCGGCGCCAAAAATTGAATGATCTAAAACTAACCTTTATATATATATATATATAAATAAATATAAAATATACTTATAAATATATATAATATAAGGATAAGAATCAAAAAAATCTCAATTGTAGTAAACCGGAAGTATGATTCTCGGGTCGTTATCTCCAACGAGGAATGCAATTGAAAGTCGAGAGTCATTTTGATAATCGATGCTTGAATAGAACAAGATTATGATTGGATTTCTAAAGCTACGAGAAAATTAAGGCAAACACTTAAAAACAATTAAGGGAAAACAAATTTTAACTAAAAACGCAAACCGGGAATTCTAAAACGCGACCTAAAAACCCTAAATTATTAAAATTAAGTCCTAAAATGACCTGTTGGTTTTTATAAGTCTTAATTGACTAAAATGCTAGAACAAAGAAAACTAGACAAAAAACGAAGGTGATTAGGGCTTAAAAACACTAAAAACGTGAACGGGATTCAATCCCGTTCTTTAAAAATCCAAATTTTGCAATTTTAACCCTACGAAAGCAAATCTAATTTTCCTAAGTCCTAAATGTTAAAAGAAAATTTTCTAAAAAAGAATTATATTTTTTTGACTGTTTTATAAATTTTTATGAATTAAAAACGATTTTAATGAAATTAAATATTTAAAAATACTAAACTATTTAATAAAAATCTGAAAAAATTAGCAAAAGTAGCTTGAACA
>BQNB010081184.1:0-29701 GCA_026074375.1 Tanacetum coccineum
GTTTCTTGCAAAATGACCTGGTCTTTGGCAATTTAAACACAGCTTACAAGGTTCATTCTATAGATGATAGGTATAACACCTAACACACTTGGAGTATGTGCTCACATTATCGTTCCTGAGAGGAATGGTTACCACAAACCCTTTCCCAGTCTTCGGCTTCTTATTTTCTTTCCATGTACTCTCTTGCTTACTCGATTCCTCCATTTCTTTCCTCTTATCATTTCCCTTAGTCAAAGTCCTACAGCAGACAGCCTCATTAGTGAGTATTCCAGCCATCAAGATAGCACTCTGAATAGTAGTTGGCTGGGTCACCCGAAGCATACCACAGATTTGAAGTGCCAACCTATTGATGTACCTCTTGATACGTGAAAATTCAGGAGTAACCAAGTGAGGGACTAGTTTGGCCAGTTCATGAAACCTGTCAGTGTAGGCGACATGAT
Organism: Tanacetum coccineum; assembly: GCA_026074375.1. Classification (NCBI taxonomy): domain Eukaryota; kingdom Viridiplantae; phylum Streptophyta; class Magnoliopsida; order Asterales; family Asteraceae; genus Tanacetum; species Tanacetum coccineum. The sequence continues at coordinate 441 of BQNB010081184.1, forward strand.
TGGCTCCTACCCTAGTGTGGTTCCGAAACTTATTCTCTAGTTTCTCCATCTCATTTCTTGGACATAACTCCTCCACGAGCAACGCCTTAAAATCATTCCAACTTATAGCAATTGCCGCTTCATGACCTCTCGCTTGGACTTGAGTGTTCCACCAAGTCAAAGCTTTGTTCACAAAACAACTAGCAACATACCTCATTCTTTGGTTCACAATACAACCACAATTATCAAACACCGACTCCATCTTTTCTATCCAACAAGTGAGTACTACTGCACCACCCTTTCCATCAAACTCCTTAGGGTTACAAGCAGTAAAAGTCTTATAGGAACATCCATTGTTCCCACCGTTACCATTTCCTCAATTTGCATTATTCACATTAGCAGTCACCTAAGTAACGATCTGAGGGAGAATATTCTGCAACTGTTGTGCGATGATTGTAACAATGTCGGGATTTGGTTATGGGATCGGTTCTGGGGTTGGGTCTGGGTATGAACGAGTAGGTCGGATCATGTTTCTATAAAAAGGAAAGAATAATATACGTTAAACGGGAGGTGACATATTTCGATCACCATCATACTACTATCACACTACTATAGACCAATGTGTCAACGCTAAGCGATGTAATCATACTTGCAAGTCCACTTGTGCTAGGCACGTGAATAATTATGTTGGCCACCATAATTACAGAGGCTCCCTAGCACAAACGTACTCCTCATATGACAACACTCCTTAGTTTTAACACATCATTCACATATAATCCATTTAATCACATAACAGCTCATAAGAAACAATTTTAACTAAAAGCTCCATCTATTTCATAGAATACCAAATCAATATCCAACATACTAAATCTAATATTCGAAAATAACAATTCCTAAAACATGGTTCCGACTAAAGACCGACAAATAAACCTAAAATGGATGACTTAGAGGATGCCCTAAGGCTAACTACTAGCTGTGGATTCAAGATCTGAGTCACTGTCTGATATCACATACTCCATCTGCTCCTAAACTTCCTTCAACCCTTCATTCTCCTCCACTTCTTCTTCCATTGCTAACTTGTATCCACGAAACTTTCCAGGAAACTTGATGACAATGCCATCATTGGTTGTTACCTTTGTCTTCCATTCCATGACTGACTCTCCCTTAACCTCCTTTATGGTTATCTTCTCTTTAATATGGCATGGGTAAAGGTCAATTGGAACTCAGGTCCTATGATTTGTTCTCTTCATCCTAAGTCATGTCCCTGGCTCAATGAAACTCCTACGCTCGGTTGCAAAGACGGTTCCCCAACAGAACTTCTTATGGAAATGGGAAGGCATAGCTAACTAATAAATAGGCAATACGCACTAAATCAGCTATGGGTAGGCAACAAAATTAAGACGATAACTTAACAAAATAGGAAATATAAAAACTATGCAAAATAAAGGGGAAGCATAGCAGTTATAAAAATAAACACTTGAGTCCTAAATGCATGTATATGAAGGACCCCTAAGTTATAGTCTAGGCTCAACCACCTACTTCTCTATAACCATTGGCTCTGATATATAATATGTCACACCCCGCCAAGGCGGAAACGTGAGGCGCGATGAGAAAGGGAATCATCACAACACATGGCGTCTATATAGAGAAACTAAAGCTTGACAAAAATATAAGGTATAAACACAGTGCCATGAAAATACCCAAACATAACATCAAAATCTAAAAGGCGTCTGACATTTGAAATGAAGGCAGTTCACGCCAAAGTCAAGACATGAAAATATCCAAACTTCCTAATAGCGCAAACAAATAATCAGTCAACAATCCAATTCAATTCAAATGAACGAAGACTAGATAATTTAAGCTTCGCCATGCAGCCTACAGTCCATCTAGCCACTTTTCCTAAGTTTCATCTCATCCTGCTGAATGCCTAAAAATGATGCTTATACGTCAACACAACGGCTGATGAGAAACATAGGTTTTTATACACACATAACGGATCCTTTTCCAAAACAATTTATCCAATTATTGTGATTATAAAACAATACAATTACTGCATGACAATTATGTTGCTAACATACAAGCTAACATGTATTTCAAATCCACAATCTTAACACAATTGGGTCGGCATACCCATCCGCTCCCTCGTACCATAATCCATAATCGATTGTCCCCTGCCATGACCAACACAATACATGCCAGAAATCCACTAACCTTGATATGCCCAACACTAAACATGCCAGAAATCCACTAACCTTGACATGCCCAACACAGTACATGCCAGAAATCCACTTCACATAACATGTAGCACATAACGCATATTAGTACATAATAGCCCATGTATTTACACTAACACATAATCACAACAATTTAAAACTCATTTCAACACTTGCATCATTTCCATCCCCAGTTTAAAACGCAATAAAAAGTGGGACTATGTAACTCACCTGAATGCTCAAACGTAACTTCCAATTCCTATCACGCAACTATACAAATAAATAAACACGGTTACACGCGACCAAGCTAAAGCTCTAGTCCATGTAACACACATATGATGGATGTCTAAGGGTGTGATTTACCATCATGGGTCACCCCGACACCATGCCCAACCTTAACCACTTCATTAACACATTACACTAGTTAACTACAATTTGTTTAAAAAATGCAAAAATTTTAGTGTGACTTTACCCTCTTAAAACCCTTACTTCCTGACCTTTATAAGTTATACCAAAAATCATCTAAGCTCATTTATGAGTTTACTAACTACCTTGTGATTCCCAACCACTCATTACATGTGCAACTATCCCAAGTAAAATCCAACTTCAAAACTGTCTCAATTCGGATCTGATTGCACACTAAAATGTACAGCCCTAATTACCATACCTAGACACAAAATCAGAAGCTATACTTCTAGAGTTTCTTTATATACATATAGAAATTAACTACTGTAGATTGACTAACCTTAATTCCACTTTTAAGTTAGGGTTTTCTCCTCCTAAACATGACCTAAATCTGACCCGTATTCACTGTTTTGACAACTTTTCTTGTAACCAATATTTAACCAAATTCCAGAACTCCAAATCATTCGAGGCCAGACTTTTTGAAAAATAGACTCTTTTAACTACAAATTAGGCACTTGAATCATATCAAAACACGTTTCTAACATCTAGATATCATCAGTTGAACACAGCCTTAAATTCTGCTCAACTCTAAATCATGTTCTAACGCAAACCCTAACATGCAACATGGCAACATGCAATGATTCATAACCCTAAACTAACTCTAATCATCATGACCATCATTAAAGTTATATATTTTTAAACAATCAGGTATTTAATGTAAAACCCTATATCCATCATAAATCATTATACATGAATACATAATTATTCTAAGATGAACATACTTACATTGAATGCTAGCACCTAAACAACAATTCTTGAATGTTCTTGGATCAAACACCAATTTCAGCACTCCTAGGGTTTTGAGGGCTTGAAATCGCAGGCACCAAGAGATGGGGAAAAGAATTATGAGCTAGGTTTATTGGTATATATACCCTAAGTATCCTTATCCCTTAAGTCTTAAAGTTTGACAAGGTTTAGGTCTCTAAATCCCTATCCTAAACCCCATCCGATCATCCCCCCCACATATACTATTTTATTATTATTTTATTTATTTAATTATTAATTAACTAATTACCTTTATTACCTTATGTTTTCTTAAAAACCTAAGCTAATTTGGGTAAACCTTTTTACATACACTCTACTATACTAAACTTCTAAAATAACTTTTCATTTTTACATTCACTTCTATATTTAGAAAGACTACTGTAAATATCCAAATTTCACTCACCTATCACGTATTTCCAGACGGTATTAACGTTTCTCATAAATGCTTAACACCAAATCAACCAACTATTAACGTAGAGTCTTTGCATGCAATACGCATTCCCTTTCCATTATCAACTATACGTGAACTAAAGGAATACTCATCACCAAACACAAAAGGCACTCAAAATGAGATGACCTTTACACCATCAAAATATGATATCATAGTACCTTTTACAACCACATAGCCACACATATATACACACACAGCACACAAGAAATCACACAAAATGAACTCTTTGCCATTTCTGAAGGTATCACTAGCCTGATTAAATCACGGATGTCACAGTATCCCCAACCTTGAGGAAATCACGTCCCGAGATTAACTAACACGCTCAACAATTTGGTCCACAAAAACTGTGGATACCCTTAACCTCATTCTAGTCTTTCGTGTTCTTGAGTAAACTCAGGGCCACGTTTCGAATTCCATCTAACTTTCACAAGCGATATCTTACTACGCTTCAAACTCCTAACCTCACGATCTATAATCTCTACGGGTTCGTCAACAAAATGAAGAGTCTTGTCGATCTTGATTTCATCCAATGGAACATGCAGATTAGCATCCGCCAACCACTTCTTCAAATTTGACACGTGGAATGTCTCATGCACACTACTCAATTCCTCGGGCAATCTTAACCGATAAGCTACAGGGCCTATCCTTTCAAGGATCTCAAACGATCGTATCCTGACAGACCTCGAATGCTTAACTTTTACCCCTTTCTTATCAAAAACGCACTACGCCCTCCAAGGCGCAGAAAAACCCTTGATAATACCTCGTCCCCCCATCCTCAAACTCTAACAGTTTACGTCTCTTATTCGTATAGCTCTTTTGACGATCTCTTACTGCTTTGAGCTTTTCCTTTATCAATACCACCTTATCTTTCGTCTCTAGTACTAACTCAAGTCTAATCAAACTGCCCTCTCTAATCTCTGCCCATAACACAGGCGACCTACACTTCCTACCATACAAGGCCTCAAACGGAGCACACTGAATGCTCGAATGATAACTGTTGTTGTAAGAAAACTCGGCTAATGGTAGATGGACATCCCAACTACCACCAAAATCTATAAAACATACGCCCTAACATAACCTCAAAGTCCTGAAATTGTACGCTCACTTTGTCCATCCGTCTGAGGATGATAAGCAGTAATCAAGTCTAATCTTGTCCCTAAAGCTTTCTGTACCATTTGCCAAAAGTGTAAAGTAAATTACCCATCTCGATCCGAAATAATCGACACGGGCACTCCATGTCATGTCACAATTACATCAATATGTAATCTCGCCAACTTCTTCGTACTAAAATCCTCACGAATTGCTAGGAAATGAGCTGATTTGGTAAGTTTGTCGACTATTACCCATATCACGTCATGCCCACTTCTTGACCTAGGTAACTTGGTAATAAGATCCATAGTGATCTTATCCCACTTCTATTCTGGTATCTCAGGTTGTTGCAATAAACCCGAAGGTCTTTGATGCTCAGCCTTTACTTTCGCACAAGTCAAACACATACTAACGTAGATAGTAATATCTCTCTTCATTCCCGACCACCAATACATATCACGCAGGTCATGGTACATCTTATTCGCTCCAGGATGCACAGAGTACCTAGACTTATGAGCTTCGTTCAAAATTACCATTCTCACATCTCCTACTAGTGGAACCCATATCCTATCCATAAAATTCAAATTCCCGTCTTCCTTTCTTTCTATCTGTTGATCTAAACTATGTAGCCTTTTTGCAATAACGTTCTCCTGTTTGAACGCCTCACTTTGGGCTGCAAATATCATCTCTTTCACTCCAGACTGAATGGTCATAGCCATTGCTCGAACACGTCTAGGTTTCACCCGTTCCTTCCTACTTAACGCATCAGCCACCACATTCGCCTTACCAGGATGGTAGCGAATCCCACACTCATAATCACTAAACAACTCGATCCACCTCCTTTGGCGCATATTTAACTCCTTTTGGTTGAAAATATGCTGAAGGCTCTTGTGATCAGTGTAAATGACACTCTTCGTGCCATACAAGTAATGCCTCTAAGTCTTAAGAGCAAACATGATAGCTCCCAACTCTAGGTCGTATGTTGTATAATTCTTCTCATGAATCTTCAGTTGCCTCGATGCATAGGCGATTACTTTGCCTCTTTACATGAGCACACAACCAAGTCCTTGATCGCAGCTTCGCAGTAAACTACAAAATCTTCAATTCCGTCACAGTTACCGACAAGATAAGAGCACAACAACAGATTTTATTCTCAAGGTCGAAAAAGCTGCTTCCTTTTTTGCCTCACATATACTTTGGTTTTTCTGAGTTAGCGAGGTAAGTGGTTTAGCAATCTTGGAGAAATTCGCGATGAAACACCGATAATAACCAGCTAATCCCAAAAATGATCGAACTTCCGATGATGTTGTAGGAGCTTTCCAATTCTTCACCGCCTCTATTTTACTTAGTTCCACGTGAATACCACTTTGGTTGACCACGTGTCCAAGGAAATGCACTTCCTGTAGCCAAAACTCGCACTTAGAAAACTTCGCATACAACTTCTCCTATCCTCATTTAAACATCAACACCAACTTCTTGACTGGATAGTCATGAACATTGCTCTTACTCGTCTTAGTTTCACTCTCCCTTTCTACTCAACGCATCAACCACTACATTTGATTTATCGAAGCGTCACACAAATCATTCTTCAAGGTCTGGAAAGCCTCTTCTCGTTCTGCGCCCCACTCATACTTCTGATTCCTCTCAGTTAGGGAAGTAAGGGGTTTAACAATCTTAGAAAAGTTTGCGATGAAACGTAGGTAAGTAACCTGCCAATCCTAAGAATAATCATATCTCGGATGGTGTCGTAGGTACTTCCCAATTCTTCACTGCCTCACACTAGTAACCTTAGCATACAACTTCTCCTTCCTCAGTAATTCCAACACTAACTTCAAATGAACTCCATGCTTCTCTTCTTAACAAACGACACTGGTGCTCCTCACGGAAAATGACTAGGTCGTATGAAACCCTTGTCTTGCAACTCTCGAAGTTGTTCAGACAATTCTTGCATTTCCAAGGGTGCTAGACGATATGGAGACTTTGCAACTGGCGTCGCTCCATGAACCAAATCTATGCGGAATTCAACTTGTCGTCGTGGTGGTCATCGACAAATCTTTCGGAAACACATCAATAAATCTCGTACGACGGAAATATCACTCAATTTTGGTTCATCTACCTTTGTGTTCACTAAGGTTTTCACGACTCCTTGAGTACGTTCACCATGAACCCGAAGTATCTCATCACCTTCCAATGGTATTCTAACCACCTTCTCATGACATACTATCACAAACTTCCTCTTGGACAACCAGTCCATTCCCACAATCACATCAAAGCTTCTACGATTCAAAGATATCAACGAACTCCAAGGGTTACAACAATTGAATAGGATAACAAACGAATATCGAGTCAACGACTAGAATGCATATTGGAGATTCCACATATGCAAGTAGACGTGGGTCAAATGACATAAGAATCTTTTGAAAAAAAAAATACGTATATGCACCGAGTGAAAACGCAACGAAGAAAACCAACAAGCGTACCACGATAAATGAACACATAAAAAAATCAATACTAAAGACGGAAATTCTTATACCAATTATCGACTTTACTCGAAAGACCAAATTAAATAATGTTTTTATAAAAATCGATTTAAATTAAGAAAGTCACTTTAAGTATAAAAATCATTTTAAATAATAATAAAATTGTCTTAAATGTAATCTTTGAAAAATTCATTCTGGTTGTCATAAAAATCTAGAGATGGTTATCTAATGGTGTATCGTACCTTACCACTATGAATCACTTTAAACCGGATTTTTATAATAAAATAATTTTTTTTAACCACTCAACAATTTTCATAGCCTATTTGCATAGACCATTTAAACATATTCTATTTACAAATATCATTTTAAACACAGTTTTTCTCAAACACTAACACAATACTTCAAAAAGACTTTTATAATTAAACATCAATTATGAAATATGTTACTCAAACAAAAGACACCATAATACCAAAAGGGATCGTAAAACACTGTACATACCCTAACAAAATTCTACTGTTTGAAAACGAAAAAAAATATCAGGAACCATATACTTGTAACATTTTCGTATTTTCAGGTCATTTACAATACTATTTAATTTCACTATTTATTTTTTTCTCGTACGCGTTCGCTTTTAATTTTAATCGATACGTTAAATCGCGTAAACTAAAAATCAACAATCAACGTAAACGGACACCAAGCAATTTATTGTTTACGTCAAACAAGGGTTAAGCAATTATTTTGAGAATAATTATTAACATTCCACAAGTTATTTTATCGGATACGTGAAAGTGTTTACGTTTCGCGATAAATGACAATTAGGTTTCCCGGAAACCCTAAAAATTAACGTACGCTTCAACAAATACCTACGTTTATATACAATGATCAAAGTTTATAAAACTTTAGGCATATGTATATATATATACACGTCTCATATATATACATATATACAAAATAACAAAATACTTACACTTTAATTAATAAAGTCTACACATTACATTTTATACTTTCACTTACACTTTTCTTTTATATAATGCAAGTAACAAATATTAACTAGATAAGAAAAGAGCTAGTGAAACAAATCCCCTTGAATTCATGGGATGATTCCCATTAGAAGGAACCAAGAGACCAAGACTTTAGCCCTTGGTTCCCTCCTTTTTGGTCCCCTTGAATCCCACGGTCAAACCCCCTCCCCCTTTGATTTTTCTAGTCAAACTTTGCAACAAATAATATCTCTTTTCCTCTCCTATATATATATTTCATGCATGCATAAGAGTTTACTTACACTTTTACTTAACAAAAATCCATTTTCTTTCTCCCTTTCTCTCCAAAACCCACGGCCGTAAAGATTAGGGTTTTGGAAACCTAATCTAGGGTTATAAGCTTGAAAGCTTGGTTTTGAATCTAAACACGGGTTTAGAACTTATTTCTCATCTCTTACATCATCACTAAGGTTTTCCTAATACCTTTATACTTTTATTTCTTATGATTTTATGTGTTATATGTTATTTACGGCTAAATCACCACTAATGACTTTCAAATATGTAAAATGAGTTTTTATTTGAGTTTATCAATTTATACACTTATTCTCATGTCCTAATGTTGTAAATATCATGGAAAAATAGATCTATAAAGATGTTAACTTATGGTTTAAGTATAAACATGTTTATGTAAAAATTAGGGTTTTTAATGTTACTTAATATAATTACAAATGAAAGTAATGAAATAAATTGTTAAAACTTGTTGCAATGAATTTACAAGGACTAGGGATGATATTGGACTTTATTATAAGTACCACATATGTAAAATATGGTTATTAGTTTTTTTAAAGTAAACTACTAAACTAATTAATACATAAAACAAGTTTTAAACACATTTTGGAAATAAATATCTTAGGGGCTGTTTTGTAATTTAAAATTTACATATATGTTTTATGATTTTATAAAATACTACATGTCACAAGGATCGATGGGTCATAAAGAACTCGAAAAACCGATTAATAACGAAGAAGATACGCCATTTACAAGTTTACGATAGTTAATACTTTTATAAAACAAATTTTATAAAAAGTACTATTCATTTCAGAAACTTATACTTTATAAACATCAATAATATGATAAAACTTTTAATTACGAGAACGTGTTCGAAAGAATCACTAAAAACGGAGCTATAACGAATAAGATACGGCTAAAACGGGTTTTACGTTAATTAAAACTAAAAACGAGTAAAATAGCTGTCGTGAACAGTAAAAAACACTATTCATCGCAGAATATCAAAAACTTGAAAATGTTATATTTTGATCACTCGTCTTACTACGAAGACGTGGGCGTAAGAAACGCGAGCAACGGACTTAAAACGACCAAATTAGGTCATTTTTACGAAAAGTATATTTATAAACGTTTCCACTTTATAAATATTATTTTACTAAAACGACTAGTCGGTGATTATGCTATATAGAATATTACGTGGTTATCAAAGTGCTATAATACTAGGGAGTTTCATAATGAGGCCTCTTCGGATAGCGTTTCGACGAGTTGTTGGATTTACGATTTAAAGTGTCCTAACTCCTCGAACGTCATGTCATGACCTCTTAAATTATGATAGCCCGAACGATAGTACGATGTAACAACTATAGGATTATATAATGTTATTAATTAAAGTACTCGGTACTTATACGACCTTAATTTAAATAGGTTGCATCTAACGTTTTGCGTGACGTTTTATCTGTGATATTTGGACTATCAGTACTCAAGGTGAGTTCATAGTCTCGCATTTCAATCTTTTCAATGTTTTATAAACCCGCGAGGGGAATACATGCTCGTTTACAAACTTGTATATTTTACTACAGTACAATTACCTTTCAATACTTTGTGAGTTCATAGCCCCCTTTTTACCACTTAATTGTTTTACAAACTCTACGGGGTGAATTACATTGCTTGTTTTACTATTGGACACAAGTGTTTTTCTAAGTGTTTTCAAAGTGTTTTAAACTGTATGCTATCCAGATTACTGCCTGAATATTATTGCCTAAGTTACCACTATTGCCAATTAAGTCCCTACTATATCATGAACCGTCAATTGCTATTGTAGTGAGCGCGAGTGTTGTGGATAGATCTATCGGGACTGACAATCCCCACCTGGAATTTCTGGTCACAAGTTGACCATGGTGCATTTAACATTGAGAATACTTTTAGGTTGTTGGCAAGCATCCTATACATTTGGGGCACAAACTAGTTAAGGCTTCGGGGTCATGAGCTTAGTGCAATAATACAAAGTGTTGGACATGATGAATGTGTTTCTCTTGTCTACCTTACCTATTTTGGACTATGGAATACGTACATAGTCTGCTATTACTTGTTTTGGACTTCGGAATACGTACTTAGTCCACCATTACTTCGATCTTGTGGTCCACTACTAAACATTACTTGATTTACTGAATCACTACTTGGATTTCGGAAATAACACTTTGAAATACTGTAACGCTACTTTTCTTACAAAGACATTTCTTAAATTATTTCAACACTGCTTTTACTTAAACCTATGAATTCACCAACTTTATGTTGACCGTTTTTGCATGTTTTTCTCAGGTTATTATTTGCTAGTGGAGCATTGGGAGCATTCGAGTCGCGCGGATATATTTTTGAACGCTTAATAATTTGAGTACCATTAAATAATTTGTAAACTCTGATTTTAATATAACGAATGTGAAATTTATTTAAACGTCTCTTTTGAGGTCGTTTTCCGTGACTTGTGTTTTGTGCCCTGAAGTAGCACCCCAATGTTACCATTCCGCTGCGTTGTCCTGATTTTTGGGGGTGTTACAGATGGTATCAGAGCTGAAGTCATAGAGAACTAGGTCGTTTTCAAAACCTAGACTATGACCATGTTTTTCAAAATATAGAGTCTTTCCTTGTTTTATCCGATATCCGTGCGCGCTTGCTCCCAGGTAACTTATATGCTCTCTTTTGCATCCCTACTACTATTACATGGATAATGAGTATTTAATACTAGACTATGATTTCGTTCTCTTACGTCTATCATATGACGTCTTACTATTTACCTTATATCGGTCTGTTATATAAATATTGATCATTCTGATTTTCGTGTACTTCCTGATTTCTCATTTTACTCCCTTGAGCGTCAATGCTGGTATTATATATGGATACCTATACATATGGGATAATTTCTTCTTGATCTCTTACGATTAACTCCAACCATTTACGCGACTTTACTTTATTCCCTTTTGATGATATCAAAAATTCGGCATATTTTGTAAATTCTACTAGTTACTTTACCATTCGACTCCGAGTTGGAACACTCTTATAATAATTTTGAATCGCACATGTTGTTTTGTAATCCATCATTTTGAAGTCTTCAAGTTGATGGGAGTACGACCATTAACTTGTCACCTCATACGTGTCACCTTGGAGCACCTACCTTTAGAACACGACTCTTTACGTTCGCTTTGTTGATTGAATAATTCTTTACGTTCATTTTCTTTGACTACTTCTGTGTTTGTTCGGATATTCTTTATACTTGTTATGACCTATCGCTTTACAAACAATCTCGATGTCAACCTATAAACCATTTTGTTGTCACCCTATGAGCTACTTCCCGTTTACTTTTCTAAATTTCATTTTGTTTTTATAAAAACTGTTTTTTTGATACATTCCTACATCACTACTATTTTGATGAAAATGAGCATTGCATCGTTGGCCTCAGAATATACATAGCCTAATCACCTATGTATATTTGGTGCATAGACTGATTACCTATGCATTCAGGAAGAACCATGTCATGCTGAGAGTAGTCACCTTAAAACCTACACCTCTTCATCAACACAAATCTGGAAGAAATTTCCGCATCCATTTTATGAACCCGTACCTTCTTTAGGTGTTGCAACCTGAGCCTTGAGGACAATGCTCTTCTAATCGGAGGTGCTGAACATCTGTATTTTAGGAGTCATTTAAACCCGACGCTATTTAATCCACTATTTTATTTAAGTCTCGTGCAGTCGTTTACTTTTAAAATTCTTATCACTTAATTAAAATCCGCGTAAAGTTCAAAAAATTAACATTTTAACGTAAAACGACACCACACGAATTAAAGTTTTCGTCAAACAAGCAATATTATTATTTTACTTACAAAGAAAAAATCAACTTTTTATATTTATTTTTTATGGTTGCATAAAACGTTTTACGTTTCGTTCCGCAATTTAATGTTTCCGCAATTTAATACATTTAGCATTCTCGAACCCATCCAAAATTAATCTACGCTTCACCAAATACACATTTTAATACGATGCTACAATAGTTTATAAAACTTTACTCACATTTATCACTTGGGCCAAATTTCTCATAAAGAAAATAAGCTAGATCATTCTTTTCTCAAATATTCATTTTATATACAAACTACATTTATCTTACACTCTTTACACTTTAAGTAATACTTGTATTTTTTTCTTTTTCATCAAGATGATATATAGCAACACGTTCCTTCATTTCATGAACTAATCTTTACCTTAAGGAACCAAGAAACATAAGCATTTAATTACTAGTTCATGTACATGTAAAGTTAGTATAGACCTAGTTATATTGACCAAGACTCCTTAAAACCCTCAATGTGTCCTAAAACTTTCAAACATAATCTTTGACTAGCTCTTTACTACTTATAACACATAAACTACAAGAGATAACATATACACATTCATTTCCTTTACCAAAAACAAGTTCTATCTCTCTTTTTCCCCCTCCTAGCTCACGTCCAAACTCAAACACATACCAAATCCATACAAAATTTTATTTAACACATTTACATACATTCCTACAACATATCTAAGATGTCCTTAGGTGTTTAGAAGGGTTGGTTTAAGACTTTCAAAGGTTAAAGCAAGAAAAAGGAAATTAGGGTTTCAAATCTTGCAAGCTTAGGTTAAAAATCTAAACAAGGGTTTAGATCATATTCCTCATTATCATACTAAGGTTATCTAAAACCCTAATCATTTCATTTATCATTTTATGTATGTATATGTTCTATGTAGTAAAATCACCACTTAGGATATGTTTAACTTGTAAAAGTGGATTTTTCTTGTAAACATGATTTTATGAACTTGTACACATGTTATATGGATGGTATATTGAGGTTATAAAAGGGTTGTAAGACTTATACACTCTTGGTTGTGTATAAAAAGTTTATATATGGTTATGGTTAAAAAGGGTTACTTAATAAAGTTTATGATTTAGAAGTTGTTAAGGACTTGTTACTATGGACAAATCTTGGACTCATGGACCTATGGACATTATTATATGTATAACATAGTATATTAAGAGTATTGGAAAACTTGTGGTAATTTATTTAGTTGAAAAAGTATATAAAACAATTTATATAAATAATATATATAACTAATGAAAAGTGGCTGTTTTAATATGAAAATAAAAGTATATATTTTATATTTTATAAAAATACTACATATTATAAGGATTCCAAAAAGGTAAGAAACTCGAAAATCCGATTTATAACGAAAGAGTTACGACAATTACAAGTTTACTACAATAAATACTTTTATAAAACTATTTTTATAAAAGTTACTGTTCATGACAGAAACATTTATTTTTGTAAACCTCATAAATAGATAGAACTTTCAATTACGAGATCGTGCTCGAAAGAATCGCTAAAAACGGAGCTATAACGAATAAAATACTAACGTTTACAGATACCAAAAAAAACTATAAAAATAATTTGTAAAAACTTGTGTGGAACAGTAAAAGTTACAGTTCACCAGTAGGATCGAGGGGGGGGGGGGAAATTTTGAAAAAGTTAAATTAATGATACATCGTCTTAATACGAAAGCGTGACATAAGAAAAGGGCGTTTTAAAACAGAAAAGTTTAACACACTACTTTATAACTTGTGCACTATTTCCTGAGATGAATAGTGTTGGTTTGTTTTTTTTATAAATTTTTGCGAAACCATTTTGATCACTTAAATAATATTAATACTTGTTTTTAAACTTTATAAATGTTTATTTATACAAAGCGTTAAACTAGTTTATACGCGATTATACGAGTTCAAAATACATGATTATTATTTATCAAATGGCGATTTAAACTTTATTTCATTCACAAACAAAAATTAGATGTGATGTAGCTATATTGAATTATATATGTTATAAGGTACTTAGTACTTATAACGACTCGATATCTACTTTAGGTTGGCTTTCGGATATTTCCGTGACGATTTTTCATCTCAATCACTCGACTTATTCTTCGCTTCCTTCTAAGGTGAGTTCATAGCCCCACTATTCTCTTTCATGGATTTTCATAAACTGTTTTCGCGTGTGAGATACATGCTTGTTTTACTACATAAACTATATTGATTTCTATACTAAGTGTTACCTGACTAGTTTTTACTAAAGCTTGATTTGCTTACTACAATGATTTGAGATCGTATGAATTAAAAACCTAAATTTCCAACCGTGAATAATGAACAGCAAGAATGTTTTTACATACGGACACAATTTTTTTAAACGCTCTAAGCCTATCCAGCTTTTTTGCCTGAATATTATTTGCCTATGTTAACCACAGTGCATCAAAGTACCGCAACCATCTCAAGAACCAGTCAATTACCACAATTGTAAGCCTAGGTTGGTGGTAGATCTATCGGCCTAACAATCCCACCGTAAAATTTATGGTCCAAGTCGATCATGGTGCATTAAATCATTTAGAGGAACTTTAGGCTGTTTGGGCAAAAACAAAATACCCTACCTATTTGGGGCAGACATACATTTAAGGCTTCGGGGGATGAGCTTTATGTGCAATAATATATACTTAATACTTGGTGAATTTGTTTTCCCTGTGTCTACTTTACTTGTATTTGGACTTTGAATATGTACTTAGTCCCCCATCAACATAAATCTTCGGTCACTAAACTATTTAATTATATCAGTATTATCTTGACTTATTGAATCAACACCAGGATATCTTGAACCGATGACTTGAAATGTTGTAACGCTACTTTTCTTTCAGGAAATATTACTTAAATTATTTCAACATGCATTTTACTTAACTCATGAATTCACCAACATTGTTGTAGACGATTATAGCATGTATTGTTCTCAGGTTATCATTTTTGCTTGTGGAGCATTGGGAGCAATTGAGTCGATGGACGGTATGTTTTGAAGGCTTAATAACTTGATACCATTCGACAAACGTTTTACAGCAAAATGTTATAATCGCAGTTATAAATGGGATCCATTTTTATAAACTCTGATTTTAATATATAGAATGTGAAATCTATTTAAACGTCTCTTTTAAGGTCGTTTTCTATGACTTGTACTTTGTGCCTTGAAGTCGCACCCTGATGTTACTATTCCGCTGCCGTCTAATTTTGGGGGTGTGACAGCAGCTGCTCCAAAAATTGATGCGGGAGTCGTAAGGGTACAGGAAGTTTTACAATCCCCTAAGCAGTGTACCTAATCCTTGTAGTGTAGTATAGGCAAGACTCGGGGGTTGTTATCGTTCTCTAGGGGAATAGGTTGGGAAGGCTTGATCACGGTCTAATAGAATTCTAGAGGTTGAGAGAATATTATTTTTGTGTTTTTATATTTATAAGAAAGCAGGTAAATCTATGGTTTGAGAGGTTGGTTTGTTTAACTAATAACTAAACTAATTAATATCTAATCTACTAGTGATAACTTTTATGATAAGTAAATGTATTTACCTAATCATGCACTACTCCTCAGATTGCTTCTCCTAGATCCGTTGCTTTGTCACACTTGTGATGATCTGTGTAAGTATTTCCTAGGTCATGAACGGATTACACGAACCCGCCGTCTATTTAATATTCCGTTAAGGCAACGCACAAGTAAGGTAGTATGAAGACTATTACAAGGCCCCTAAGAGTATATTAAATGCATGTGAAATAACTTAAGAGGGATCAACCATATAGTGGGTAAGGTAGTATGAAGACTGTTACCGATGGTATCCTTTCTACACTACTCGCGTTTCCCTAGACATATCAACAGCGATACAGACAAAAGCTGGTTTTCTAAAGCCTAACGCGCACATTCATCAACAAGAAGCAACATCAAAAGGATCTACAACCTAAGTTTCATGCAATCATAGATAAATACAAAGGAGGGTTTAGCCTCGCATGTTATAAAGAAAGCAAGAAGATAAATTAATCAAACAACACATAGACATATTGAATGATTAAAGATAAATAACCTTACTTGATTAAAACATGGATTCAAGGTAGTACAATAGGGTTTTGAGGCCCTAAAAACGATATATAAAGCTCCTAAAACGACTAGGGCTCGTCTCCCTATGGTTGTACAAAATTATCCCAAAGTTACACACTAAAACCCTAAAAACGGATTTATATTTATAGAGTTGTCGACGTGACGGCGTCGCTTTGTGATCCTGATGTCGTCATCACGTAGATGATTCTATATCCTCTTTAAGTCGGCCACGTCCTAACGCCGTCGCCAAAATCCTGATGACATCACTAAATAGATCACGACGGCGTCGCTTTATGCTTGCGACGTCGTCTCCAGTCACTGTTTGCATAAATCTTCAAGAGATTTGGTATAGGTCCGTAATTTTGTCTGTTTCTTCTCCAAATGAGCCCAAGTCACGTGTATTTCCTCCAAAAGCCATCCAAGTGCTAAAAACTTAAAAACAAACAATTAAGCACGTAATTTGGGCATATTTGCATGATTTAAGGGGTTAAATGACCTCAAAATAGTCTATAAAATGACACCTCATCAAATACCCACACTTAGGATTTGCTTGTCCTCAAGCAAATGGACTTTTCTACTTAGACTATAGCAATATGAGGGTCATTTAACATACTCTTTAAAAGTATCTTATAACACAACCTTCTAGACCTCGTAATTAAAAGCACGAAAAGTATATACTAGCACTTCACATAAGTGTTTGGGATTCTCTCTTTCTCTCGGGTGTATAATCAATTATAACATAATGGGGAAACAGAAAATCAACATTCATTACCTGTCATAGCATATAAATTATCATAGGCTTGGTAAAGGATCAAACCTCCACCGCTAGGCGCAAGCATTATTCATTACTATTCGAGAGGTCTTTTAAAGGGTTGTGTGGTGTAGGTGTAAGATAACATTAACGAAAACGGAAACAGATGAGATATATTTGGGTGGTGACTTTGGGTGAATTTAGAGTGGAAGGGTTAGCTAATTATTTATAAGAATATACGTTGGTTTGGTTGCTAAGCCAAAGACTCTGACAAAATATACAAACTCCACAAAACTCTACACCAATCTCTTTCTTTTTCTTTTCTTGACTCTAATATAAACATAAACATAAGCAAATGGCAGGCCGTATATTTTTTTCACTCTTTTTTTATATACAAATTTTTTTATATACATTTTTTTTCGTACACTTTTGCCCTGCCATTGCTTAAACATATAATACATCATGGGGTTTATAAATACACCCCAACACTTGAACTTTTACATACTCAATTATTTACAATCGAACTAATGACCCGATTTGAGATGGATCAACATAACATGGAGCTTATTGAGCTCTATTGGGGTAATAAATTACTTTTTCTCAATTTCTTCATAAGCTGAATACTACTATGAGTCCCAATCGTCTCAAAACTGTATTTACAAGGATAAGGACTTAGCAACCGTGTACTCAAATAATTAACTTGGGTTAAAACAATAATGTACTAAAGGTGAGTACATACAAGGTAGGCTAAGGCGATTTGGGTGTAACAATTGGTTCAAGGGTGACAATGCTCTTCATTATAGTCCGGCTTAACCAGAAAATTACGAGAACCGTGAAAAAGGATAGGCTCAGAGGGTTGTACTAAGGGTACCCTACACTAAAAATGAGTGCATGGCAAGGGTGTTGAATAGTTATATGATCGGTGTGACCATCATAACAATTACAGGTTTAAAACATGGGTTAATCCTAGTGCCTCTTTTCTAGCAAATCCTAATACTCACTATGCAGTCTCGGAATGCCTCACAAAAACAAGTTCTAGAATTTAATATACTACCGGTACACTCATATAATTTAAGACCGATACCAATGCTCCAGAAAGGCGACCTAGACCATACGTACACATCCGTAACTACATAATAGACACATATGACTGCATTCAAATCTTAACTCGAGAAAGCTAAAGGTACAAATTATCTTGGGTATCAATAATGGATACCCGAATTCCTAAAGATCTAAAGGCGAACCTCGTATTTTTAGGGTTGAATTTTAAGGGTTTTTGTGCTAGTCATACACATTCCTATCCATGAGACGCTATTAATACTTGGTTTTCGTCGGTATATGTCATAAAAAAATTAAATTTTGGTCAAAATTACCTTTTTATGCTATGTTTCGATATTTTACCCATCATTTTAAGGAACAAGCAAATGACAAATGAAGGAATAGTTTCTAAGGCTTATTTTCCCTCTACACTTAAGTTGAACATTGTCCCCAATGTTCTATAGAAGTACTCATAAAAACAAATAAAAGGGAAAAGAAAACAAGTAAAAGAAACTAGTACTCCCCTGGTTTGCTCAATAATGGAGAAGAAACATGCGATAACTAGTTAAATCGTCCTCCAAAAATCATCCAATGAAACTTCCTAAGAATTTCCAAGCTTCTTCTTGTCAAATATAACATGTAATCAAAGACAAAGACAACTACACCAAGCATAAAATCAGCGGGATAAATATAAATATAACGAGAGTTTAGGGTTTTGACTCTATGAAAGCAGTAAAGATAGGATGAGAGTAATGATGTAATCATAGGTTTATGCAGGTTTACAAAAGAATTACAAATTTTAAATATTGCACATTTTATTTTTCAGAAATACTAAAAAATTCAAATTTTTACATTCTTGGAGACGCGACGCCGTCAGGTGTTAATCCCGACGCCGTCTCCAGGGTCTGTGAAAAATTCTTCTTCGTTTTTAATGAGAAATTTCCTGCACACAATTTTATTAGTTAAATCTGAAGAAAGCACTGCATAAAAACCTGGAATTATGATGTTGTCATCAGAGGGAGATAATATGCGCTGCACTCTTTTTCCTTTAGCTATGGTTTTGTCCCACTAGGTTTTCCTGACAAGGTTTTTAATGAGGCAGCATTTCACAAAGCGTATTAATAATATGAACATCCAAGAGGGAGTGTTATGGATAATTATATGTGGATGTCCTTATCTCCTAATATGAGTTAGAGTTTATATGTAACTATGAGATGGTTCAAGCATTATCTCTTTGTATCTATATATAGACCTATTGGTCAATTGATTAATAACACTTTTCATTCTCTCAAACTTGTGTTCACAACACGTTATCAGCACGCTCTAAGATTAGTTTTCTTTCTCTCGTTCTACACAGGTATGTCTTCGACCTTTGGCATATATGATTCGACATGCAATTAATTGTTTTTGAATACACATTCAAACGCATAATTTAATATGATATTACCTTAAAACCTTTTGCTATAAAAAGCATGTTCTGTACTCACCTTTATGGTTCTAAATGTCTTCGTACCTTTACTTAATATGATATTACTTGTGTACAAATCAATGCAACATACTTTTGTAGCATTATGATGCAACATGGATATATACACACTCAATACCTGTCAATCAATTACTATGCTGAGTCATTTGTAGACTTATGTGTTCAATGTTTTCACTATGGTGTTGTTTATTTTTTTGCTTAATCATCTTATTGTAAACATTTCTAAGTGGGGCCAGGATGTTATGTTATTTCTTTTTGACTTTGTACAAAAAGAATACCGGTTTGTAAAAGGGCTTCAAAAAGTTAGTCATCCTTATCATTTTTTACATATCTATCATTTTTACTTTCCCCTTTCTTTCTCAACCCATCTCATCCCCCATCATCCATTGACTCATCTCCCAATTTCTTCCCAGTGATATATAATTTTCCTCTCTTGTATCATTACATCTTTTCAACCTAACTGATAAATCATCTCCGACCATTGATTGACCTTCCACCGCCATCATCGTCGGCATCACTCGAACATTAGAACAATTTCTCCAGTCGGTGAAATAAATGGTAACTCTATTTTTTTGTTAAAATCTAATAATTTATTTTCTTGATTCTTTACTTTACTAATTGAGCTGTATTATCTTTTTGTTGCAACCCTAAATACAAAAATGAATTGATGGGTAAAAACCTTACAACCTCTCAATTAATTTGAATCCCTAATTATATTAAAGAAATTAGTACATCGCCACATCTAATTGTAGCCAGATAAATCAAAATACCAATATGCGGAAATGTCATCACTGCACACCAGAAGCAACCCTTCATGGCTGTTGTGTTTAAGGAAATTTTATTCTTACTTGTTATATTATGGTATGTGAGACGAAGAAGAAATGTGGCGAGAATAGAAAGAATAAGAGACAACACTTCGGCGTTAAGTGGACATGTGTATACACAAGAGTTGTTAAGTGGAAACAATACACAATGTCAAGAATTGATGCACCTTTCTCGTGATGCTTATGTGTTATTATGTAACCATTTCAAAGAAAAAAATTAGTTACATGATAGTAAGCATATAAGCGTTGAAGAAAAGATGGCAATTTTTTTGACAACTATCGGACACAATGAACGTTTTAGGATGATCAAACGAAGATTTCAACACTCATCAAGAACAATCCACGATTGTTTTCATGAAGTTTTACAAGGAATGATGGAATTCGCCAAAGAAGTCGTGCGGCCAACATCATATGAGCCTAATCCGAACATGTCTGATCGGCACAGGACTTTGAGAGAAATCTTTCCGGTATGTTTTATTAATGTGAGCCAACTAATTTTTTTGTTCTTAATAAGTTACTTATGTGTTGTTTTTCTTAAACAAGGGAGAAATAGGTGCGCTAGATGGCACTCTTGTGCACGCAGTTGTGCCTATTAATGAACAAACCGCTTATATAGGACGAGGAGGTGGTCGGTGTTATCAAAACATTTTAGGCATCTGTGATTTTGATATGATTTTCACCTTTGTTTGGGCCGGATGGGAAGGTATAGCACATGATTCAAGAGTACTAACAGAAGTCGTACACAACCCAACTTCAGGCTTTCCTCTTCCTCCTCCAAGTATGTATATTTCATGATTATTAGTGTATATTTTTCATTTTATGTTTTATTATATTGTATTGGTCGTGTATCATTTACAGATAAATATTACCTATGTGACGCGACATATGCCAACACTCGTGGGTTTATGGCTCCATACCGTAGCACAAGGTATTGGTTAGCAGATTTTCAACGTCAACGAGCATTAACTAATAAAGAAAAGTTTAATCATGCGCATGCTCAACTTAGGAATGTAATTGAGCGTGCTTATGGTGTCTTGAAAGCAAAATTTCCTATTCTGAAACAAATGGCTAGTTATAAGTTTGAAGTACAAAGAGATGTGGTGATTGCTTGTTTCGCCATACACAATTTCATACGAAAATGTAACATTCAAGATCACTTATTTAAAGAATTTGACGAAGATAGTATATTTAACAACGAAGAGGAATTTGAAGGACATGTAGAAGAAGAAGCGGATGCGACACAATGGGGTGCTCAAAGTACACAATATATGGCAAATCTACGTGATGAAATTGCTAATGGGTTGTGATAATGGTATTCAAGTTTTCAGTGACGTTGAAATGTAACTTTAATATTAGATTCAAATGTCAAGCTTTTGTTGTTAAGATTGCATATTATGGTTATTTTATATCATGGGTTGAGTTTTGTTACTGAAATAGTTTTATAAATATTGATGTGAGTATAGGGATAAAATTGTCAATTACTATTAAAAAGAAAATCAGCCAGGACAAAAAAAGAAACAGCTTTTATTCATACTTTTCTTATTCCAGGCACCCACATATATCCAAACAGGATCTTTTCTAAACAGAATAAAAAAAGAAACAACACCTATATGTTTTTGTTATGTGCTTTTGCTTAATCATCGTATTTTTTTTATTTGTATGATTTTATTTGAGTTGCTTTGTTTTATATCTAAAAAAACCATGGATTGTATGTTTTGTGTATATGTCATCATGTTTATGTTTAATCGTTTATTTGCATGTTAGTTGATTCATGTGTCATTTGATTCTCCTTGTACTAATTCATAACTGTTAGTTTAATTAGAAACTGTTTATATAATATTCAAAGTTAGTCATAGAACACCTTATGCATGCATGTTTTTTTTATCTAACCTTTGTTTTGTATGTTTTTTTTCTAGACTGTTAGTTTAGAAAACGTACTCCATGTTTATTTTGTTATGATTGTTTTGCTTAATCATCGACGTTTAGTTTTGCATGGTTATTTTTTGTTGTTGTTTGTGTGATACATAGTTACATATTTTTCAATTTGAGTTATATATTAACATGCACGTAGTGTGAACGTATAGTTATCATGAAACAAAAGCTTGAAAATCTTGCTATTATGACTCTCGGCATCATTGGAAAAAATTATTTGTCTTGGAGGTTGGAAGCAGAGACATACTTAGATGCACATGGGCTTGGAGATACAATCCAAGCGGGAAAGGTAACAACCTCCATGCAAAAGGCTAAGGCATTGATGTTTATACGACATCATCTCCATGTGGACTTAAAAACTGAATACCTTACTGTGAAAGATCCACTAGTCCTTTGGAACAAATTAAAGGACAAATTTGATCATCAGAAAACGGTGATTTTTCCTAAGGCAGGTTATGAGTGGACTCACTTAAGACTACAAGATTTTAAATCAGTGAGTGAGCATAATTCGGCAATGCATCGTATTACTTCCACGTTGCTTTTTTGCGGGGACACAATTACTGATGCTAAAATGTTGGAAAAAACTTTTTCCACATTCCATGCTTCTAATATAATATTGCAACAACAATATCGAGCCAAAGGTTTCACAAAGTATTGCGAATTGATTTCATGTTTGCTTGTGGCCGAGCAAAATGATGCACTTTTAATGAAAAATCATGAGACTCATCCAACTGGTGTTGCCCCCTTACCAGAAGCAAATATGGCAACTTATAATGATTATAGTGGAGGTCGAGGTTGCGGATATGGCCATGGACGAGGACGTGGACGAAGCTATGGTCGTGGTTAAGGGCGTGGATTTGGTAGAGGTAATTATTATGGTGTTAATCATGGTGTTTAGTTTAAGAAAACAAATGGCTACAAGAAGTGGCAAGATAAGAAAAAGAATGAGAAAGATGGAGATGAAAAAGAAAAGGGCGTAACTGCTGATTTATGTTATCGTTATGGAAGTTTTGATCATTGGGCAAAGCATTGTCGTACACCCAAGCATCTAGTTGCACTTTACCAAGAGTATATTAAAAATAAAGAAAATGGGGTGGAATCAAACTTTGTTTATCATGATAGAGATGATATCCCAGATGATCCTATAGACCAAACTGATGCAACTCATTTGGATGATAATGAATTTCTCACAAATGAGTAATTGGTAGTTTGAAGCCGTGAATAATTTACTTTTAGGTGTTTTGTTAGGATTTTCTTTAAGTGTTTGTTAGGAATTTTCTTTAGGTGGTTTTGTTTTGGATTCCAATTATTCTTGGCTATAAAAATTTTGAGGATTAATTTTCTTTGGTTACATTTTTCTTTCATGCATTATTTTACGTCATCTAATAACTGCTAATAGTGTCTTTAGTTGCATTATTTAATGTGTATTATATGTTATTATTAATGGTATATATGTAATGAAGATTGTGCAACTTGTATTAATTGGCATGACCGGTTGGACCATCCCACGTCAATGATGATGTGAAAAATATGAAAGAACAATGAGTTTCTTTGAGGATGATTTTTATAATTGTTCTCGATAGAAGTTAAGTATTTACTTATCACCACTAAATACAAATAAGGACTTCATTCCTTAAAATTTTGGAAAAGATGAAAAGGGCATGTATGTAGGCCTATACATGTGTCATGTGGATCATTTTGAGTTATAAAATCGATGCATCGTCAAAATGATCATCAGATACGCAACTTAAAATTGGCATGATTAGTGGCTCGATGTGAGCATGGTTTTCCAAATGAAATTATTGAGAATGGTGGTGAATACTTCCAAGTTTGGGCAATTATTGGAATAAGTGTTGAACTTAAAGGTAGCCCATGTTCATCGTGAATTTCTTTTGTTGAAACATTTATAGAACGTCTTTAGTTGATTGCAAAGCCAATAATTATAAGAACAAAACTTTTAGTTTATGGGGCATGTTATAAGATACGAATTTACATCTTGCCAACAATCTATAATGAATCCTCCCCATAAGAATAGATTTTGGTCACAAACCATAGATTTTGAAATTTTGCAACATATGTTATGGTAAATCCACCACAATGTACACATTAGGATGTTAGAATTGATAATTCATTCAGGGGGAGAGAATGAGCAGCGAGAAATTTAGAATGATTTATAATAGAAATGTTGATCCTCACACTAATATGAACTTGGAGTTAAATGGGACAATTCATTCTCAGATATAGAAATTGCTAGACGAACAAGTTTAGTGACCTAATTAAAGTGACTAGATAATATATGCGCTGCTAGTGCTCCAATTACAATGTGTGTCCCAGCATTAAAACCAATGATTGGTAGTAAGTCTATGGCACGTCTTCAACGTGATAGACTGATCGATTCTAAATAAAAGTCCTCGAATTAAAAGATAAAATGGAGCAAGAAAATTAAGATGGACGAATCGAGGTAATAAAGACCCCATAATAGTCTACTTAAGAGACACTAGACATGAAGGTTAACTATGAGATCTCAATAAATGATATAATATAATGTCTTGTAGAGTGTGGAATCGAAAAGAATTGACACGGTGTCGATAATACTATTGTATGTAATAATGCGCATGATAAATAAGGTGAGGATCTTTAATACCTGCAAGAAGTGCAGATGTATAAATGAATGGCCAAATAATGCAAAGACGCAAAATGTTATGAGATAGAAAAATTAATGTTATGTCTGGCAACATGATGAATAAATTGTATGCGTCTAATACAAAGAAGAGCTCATTTTATGTTGAGATTCCTTAAGGAGTATATAATGCATGAATCATGTGTTATAAAATTCTCGAGAATAATAATCGATTAGATTGTACAAGTCACTCGAATGGAGTAAATCAAATAGTTCGATATGGGTTTATATTTTACTAACCCATCAAAACAAGTTTAGTTTTTTTTACGTTTGCAGGATATATATTTAACTTAACAGATTGGTCTCAAACTGATATGTTCTTTCCAAGTGGAGGCACTATAATTTTATGGCGTTCGGCAGAGCAAACGATTATGGCTACTTCATACAACCATACTGAAATTCTAGGAAGAATATACTAATAGTTATTGCATGAATATAATGTAGATGCAGTTCTTACTTTAAGAGAGGCTACATCAAAAGATTAAGTGATGTTGTCATCAGAGGGAGACAATACGCGCTGCACTCTTTTTCCCTTAGCTATGGTTTTGTCCCACTGGGTTTTCATGGCAAGGTTTTTAATGAGGCAGCATTTCACAGAGCGTATGAATAATATGGACATCCAAGAGGGAGTGTTATAGATAATTATATGTGGATGTCCTTATCTCCTAATATAAGTTAGAGTTTATATGTAACTAGGAAATGGTTCAAGCATTATCTCTTTGTATCTATATATAGACCTATTGGTCAATTGATTAATAACACTTTTCATTCTCTCAAACTTGTGTTCACAACAGAAGTTATAAACAAACAACGCATGATTACAAAGTGATTCAAACATAAAAGAATAAATGAAAAGAATTAAAACACAAGACACACCTAATATGCGATAATAATAAACATTGAGTTGCCTCCCAACAAGCGCTTGTTTTTGTTCATGGATTTGATCGTGCATATGTGGTTTTGTCGCTTTTTCTAGAGCATTGGTATCGGTTAAAACTATATTAGAGTGTACCGGTAGTATATTAAATTCTATAACTTGTTTTAGTGATGCATCCTGAGACTGCTTAGTGAGATCACATTCGTGTGATTAGGATTTGCTAAATAATAAGAGGCACTAGGATAAACCCTGTTTTAAACCTGTATTTGTTATTATGATCTCCCCGATCATATAACTATCCACTCACCTTTGCTATGCACTTATTTTTAGTGCAAGATACCCCTAGTACACCCCTTTGAGCCTATTTTTTTGCGGTTCTCGTAATTCTCCGGTGGATTACGGATTATTAATGAAGAACATTGTTTACACCCATACCAAATTGTTACACCCAAATCGCCTTAGCCTTCTTTGTATGTACTCATTTTTAGTACATTATTGTTATCACCTTTGTAAACCCAGTTAATTATTGCTTGAGTACGTGGTTGCTAAGTCGAGTCTTTTATTTAGTGTATACAGTTTTGGGACGATTGGGATTCATGTTAGTTTTTTTTATGGAGAATAAGGGAAGAAGTCAAATTATTACCCCTATATGTGCTTTACACACTCTATGTTTGTTGATCCTTTCAATTCGGGTCATTAGATTAGTTTATGTTTATGAATTCTAAAACTCAAGTGTAGGGGTATGTTTATAAGCCCTAGGTCATGTATTATTATGTTTCAGCAGATGGCAGGGTAAATTTGTACGAAAGAAAAAAAGGTGAAAAGAAAAAAAAAGAGAAAAAGAAAGAAAAAAATCAAAAAAATATATAAAAAGGTAAAAAAAACTGTATGGGTTATCATCTTTCTTATGTTTATGTCAAAAAGAGTCAGAAAAGAAAAAGAAAGAGTTGGATGTAGAGTTTTGTATATCTTAGTCCTAGTATGGTCGAGTCTTGGCTTAGCAACGCCTTCGCATGTATTCTTGTATATTAATTAACTCACCTTCACCCAAAATTCACCCAAATATATCCCATCCGTTTTCGTTTCCGTTTAACTTGCATCCAAACATCACAACCCTTTAAAGACATATTTGATAGTAATTTCGAGGTGCTTACGCCACATCGGTGGAGGTTTGACCCTTATCAAACTTATGGTAATTTATATGCTATGACAAGTAATGAGTGTTAATTTTTCGTTTCTCATATTGTTATAATTCACTATACACACAAGAGAAAAAGATAATCCAAACACTTATTGTGAGGTGCTAGTGTATAATTTCTATGCTTTTAATTACGAGGTCTACTTGGTTGTGTCATAAATTATCTTTGAAAAGTAAGTTAAATGCCCCTGATATTGCTATTGTCTAGGTAGAAAATCTCATTTGCTTGAGGACAAGCAAATCCCAAGTGTAGGGGTATGTGATAAGGTGTCAATTTATACAATTTTCAAAGTCATTTAACCTCATAAATCATGCAAATATCTCTAAAATACGTGCTTAATCGTTCCTTTTTGTATTTTTAGCACTTGGATGACATTTAGAGGAAATACATGTGACTTGGGCTTATTTTGAGAAGAAACATACGAGATTACAACTCTACACCAAAATCGATGAAGAAAATGCGTACAGTGGCTAGAGACAGCGTCAGGAATCCTCGTCAGGATTGCAAAGCGACGGTGTAAAGAAATTTGAGACGACGTCATAACGTAACCGACTTAAAGAGGCCTCATAAGATTCGGCGAAGCAAAGACGTCAGAATTACAAAGCGACGTCGTCGCGACCTATTTTCTATGTATACAAACTCGTTTTTAGGATTTTAAGTGTGGAACTTTTGGGATACGAACTTTATACTTAGGGTTCGAGTTTAGCAGTTGTTAGGGTCGTTTTTAGGGTTTAAAAACCCTCTTGTAGCAGCCTTTTAACTCATGTTTTAATCATGTGAAG
Organism: Tanacetum coccineum; assembly: GCA_026074375.1. Lineage (NCBI taxonomy): Eukaryota > Viridiplantae > Streptophyta > Magnoliopsida > Asterales > Asteraceae > Tanacetum > Tanacetum coccineum. The sequence goes on from BQNB010081184.1 coordinate 28,686, forward strand.
TCCTTTATCTCTTAATCTTTAATATGTCTATGTGTTGTCTGATTAATTATTGTTCTCCGCTTCTCTTTAACATGCCAGGCTAGATCTATTAGTATTTACTTATGATTGCATAAAACTTAGTTTGTAGATCCTCTTAATATTGCTTCTTGTGATGGATGTGCGCATTAGGCTTTAGAAAACTGCCTATAAAATATTACATTAGCATAGACGTTTAGGGAAACGCGATTGTGTAAAAAGGGTACCATCGGTAACAGTCTTCATACTACCTTACCCCTAATATGGTTGATCCCTCTTAAGTGTTTTAATGCATGTAATTTGTTCATAATCTAGGAAATACTTACACAAGTCATCACAAGTGTGACAAAGCAATAGGATTAGAAGAAGCAAACTAAGAATTAGTGCATGATTAAGTAAATACGTTTGTTTACCTATAAGAGTTTCCACCAAATTTAGTTTAGATTTAATTTAGTTTACTTAGTTTAAAACCAAAACCCCCTCTTAAAACCAGAATTTACTTGCTTTTTATAAAATATAAAAATACAAAAATAATATCCTTTCAATCTTTTATATCTTAGTTAGGTTTAGTTCGAGCCTTCACACGTTATTCCTCTAAAGAACGATAACAACCCCCTAGTCCTTGCTATACTACACTACAACGATTAGGTACTCTGCCTAAAGAGTTGTAAAACCTGGTGGGTTTACAACGACTGCATCAGGCCATACCGAATATATATCAGGGGGTCATGCCGGATATATCCGGGATATGGCCGGATATATCTGAGGGTCTTGTCGGATATATCCGGCCAGTTCCCGGTTATATATCCGGCAAGACCCATGGATATATATCCAGCAAGGCCATCAGATATATCCGGCTAGATCTGAGATATAACAAAAACACATATCTTATTTCATTAGGCGAATTTTATGTCTACACAAGGATAAAGAATATGCAATAGTAACATATACATGACATAACATACTAAATGACTATCTTTTATGTTTTTTTGCATGTCATA
>BQNB010081185.1:4030-17417 GCA_026074375.1 Tanacetum coccineum
GCAACTACAATTAAACTAAAAACGTAAACGGAAAAGTAAAAACGCGACTAATAAGCAAGTATGACAAATTTAAGCCCTACGAACGCAAATTTAATTTTAATAAATCTTAATTGACTAAAAATGATTTTCAGAAAAAGAATTATATTTTTTTTGTTTTTATTTTATTTATTATGAATTAAAGATGATTTTAATCTAAAAAATTAATTAGAAATCGTAAACTACTCCTAAAAATTCTAGAAAAATTATGAAAAGTAGAATGGATTGAGTAGAATCTAAGAAAAATACTAACTTGAAAAATTGCTTAATGAATAAACACAAAATAAGCAGATAAGCACGTATAAGCTAAATCCTAAAAATGACCTTAAGTACAATTTAAAATGGAATGCTATTGGAAAAGTCCCAAGGGCGCAGTTGGTTAGTGTGTGTTGTGTTGAGCTGTATGTGTGCTAGGGGGGTCACAGGTTCGAATATGTGGCTTCCCCTTTTGCAAAAATTATTTTTTTTTATTTTTCTTTTTTAAACTAAAAAACAGCTAAAATAAGCAAACTTTGTAAAAAGGACTTTTTATGAAACTTGTTAATAAGCCAGGAAAGAGCTTAAATGAATGACAGTTGGCTTAAAAGAGCTCTCAAGCTAGAATGCATAAACTGTTTAAGCACAAATGCTTCCATAAGCTCATTTTTTGAACAAATAAGCACTAAAGACCTAAATCATAACTTAATAAGCAAATCTGAACCTAGAATAAGCAATTCCAACAGTCCAATAAGCTCAGAAATCCAATAAGCTTTTTGCTTAAAACAGTTACCAAACAACTTAAAAAGGGACTTTCTAGCTTATTTTTAAGCTACTTAATGGAACCTCATGAAAAAATGATTTGAAAAACCTTAAAACCTATGCTAACAATTATTTAAATCAACAATCAAAAATTATTTTGAAAATCAAACAAGCTAAGAAAAGGCTAAAAGAAAAAACTAGTTTAGACAGTTTAACTATTTTTTTAGATTTTTGAGATTTGAAAATGCCTAAATGCAGCCTTAAGATTAAGCTAGAAAAAGATAATGCAAAAACTTAAAAAGATGAAACAGATGAAGATTGATGTGCAAAGAGCTTGTATTCCAAAAATCAGACCTCCAAACTTATTTAAGCTTACCTAAATAAGTTATAAAAAACTGACTATTTAAAACTTGAAGAAGAAAACTATGAAAACTATGACAGATATCAAGAGATTAAAGCATACTTTTATGAGCTACTTCCTACTGTATTAAGGACTACAAAACCATTATGAAAACAGCATTAACAAGCAACAAATCAAGATCTAACTCAAATAAGCTGTTTATCAAACCATTTGACCACAGATTCAAGCTATTGACTCCATGAACCTAAAACTAGAATTTAAACCTTTAAAACTGAATTTAACTACCCCTAAGATTCTAATTTAGTTGGTTAAACTTGATTCAAGTGGCAAAAGTGATCCAACAGTACTAACTTAAGTTAGAACTGTTTGATCCAAACACCCTTTTAAAAAAACTTAAAGCCATTTTTAGCTTTTAAAACTTAGATTTAAAGCTTTAACTTCAAATACCAGATCCTGATTAGCTTATAAACGATCTATTGAGCATATTTCAACAATCAAATAAGCTACAACAATAAGCCACTAGATTATGCTAATATTTTTGGATTTTTATGACAAATTAAGCTAAAACTTTAAGAATCAAGATCTAAACTACAACTAAGCATGAGACATGATCATAAGACAATAAAATAACATAATAAGCAGTAATAAGCTATTCTAAATAACAATAAGCTGAACTATAAAATTAAGCTTAAAATTGGAAAATAAGAACTTACAAATGCCTTTGCACAAACAAGGCTTATAATATGCTCTAAGAGCTGATTTACAAAGCTCCAGCTTATCTATGATAAGCTGGTGAGGTCATGGAAGCCCTTCCAAATTTGGCTTCCCTTCCAATAAGCTGCGGTAATTTAGGGGTGAGCTTTTGAAATGAAAGTCAAAGCTCAGTTAAGCTTTTGAGGCTTAACTGAGTATATTCTAGCTTATTCGTATTTAAGAGCTTATTGAGAACTTATTTGAGTGTTAAAGATCTTAATTGAAACAAAAGAGCAATAAGTAAAAACATGATTTAGACTTTAACTAAATGAAAACTGAAATTTTATTGATTATTCAAACTGAGTACAAGCTTTTAAAGAGTAAAGTACATTAAATTGAAAACATTAAGCTAAACGAATACAATAAGCTAAAATTACTAAAATAAGCTAATTCTACCCTAGATGCCTAAATCTGTGTGTGAGAGGTTCTTTATATAGGAGTGAAATAAAGCTTCTAGGCCTCTAGGACGCTCCCTCACTTCTAATCTTGGCCCTTAAATCTTTGTTTGCCCTTCAAGCAAATGATCTTGATCGTTGATAGCCTTACACGTCCCATCTTCCAATCAAATGCGTTGGGATTGCCAACGTGGATTAGTAATGTGTCATAGGTGTCAGTGATTGCTTCTAGAAGCACGGCAGAGTACGTGTACTTTGAAGGTTTTACCCTGCGTTGGCTATGGTGAAAAAGGAGGGAAACAAAGGAGGGTGAATAGTAATTAGGTTTGACTCGGGTTTGTCTATAAAGGTTGACTTGGGCTTGGGGTATACTTTTTGGGTCGGGTAAGTTTTTATAAGAAAAGGGTTATGGTTAATGGACTTTTGTATTTGGATAATGGATTATAAATTTCAAAGGCTTTGGTTTAAGTTTGGGCTTGTGGGCTGACCCAGCCCATTAAGTAGGCCCGAGTTGGTCCATAGAAGATGGGTACGCCTTTAGCTTCGGTATTTTCGCGCTCTTTTCATTCCCGTGCTCGGTTTTGTCCGGTTTTGTCTTTATTTTGTCATTTTATTGATATCCGTTACCTGCACATGCACAAACACAAAAACAAGCATATACATTGTATTTTTCACACGTTTTTGGTTATTTGGGCTCGTTTAATTAGGTAAAAGGTATGTGTAAATAAGCACATACCAAAATCCCCCATACTAAACTATTGTCGTGTCCTCACACAATGTCACAAATACAAACTTAGAAAACCAAAAATTTCAATCCCCTCTTAAGAATAATTACTTAGAAAAATAGCTAAGTGTTCATCTAAGGGGATTAAGAAATTACTAGTTTTGAAAAGCACCCCGTTTTACCATTTTTATGCATTTATTCATAACTTCACGGAACAAGCGATACTAAAAAGGATAAATTTATCGTCCTTGATTTTTCACCCGCCCCAAACCAAGCTTAAAAACAAAATCTTTGTTAAATACAAGTTAAGATACTAACACTATTCATAAAGGTTAATTGTGTAAGTATAAACTTAACTTTTCGTTCCCTTAGTTCCTAAATCCTCTAAAGATTTTATTATTATCATTCATGACAAATAAATTAATGTCTTATTCATATAAAGTAAACCCGGTTTAGACCACAATTAGTTTGAAATCCTTTCCTAAAGAGACGATATGGTGAGAATAAGGTCCACATTAAGGTTCTAATTTCGCATGATTTAGGGGTTATCCTTTTTATTTCATCTGCAACAAATCAACTACGAGTCCAGAGACGGAGGCTTTATTTAGATAACCCCGGAGTCGAAATTTGGCTTTATTCTTGTTATTATTACAACATTATTAAACCTCGGTCCTTTAGAAGGCTGCAACATCGGTTGTGAGCCGGCAAGATGCAGTAAACATATTTCGACCTCAGTGATCCTCGACCTTTTAAAAGGCTACAACATCGGTTGTGAGCCGGCAAGATGCAGCAAACTTTTATCAGTCTCGGATTATTACTATGTGCCTTATTTAGAAGACTGCAACATCGGTTGTGAGCCGACAAGATGCAGTAAACTTTTATCAGCATTACCTCAACCCTTTAAACGACTACCACGTCGGTTGTGAGCCGGCAAGAGGTATGTAACAACTGGCAATTTTCGGAATTGTAAATGACTATTTTACCCTTTGACTTTTCGGGTCCGACTTTACTTTTGACTTTAGATCTTTTATTGTCACATAAAAATGATTACCGCGAAACCGGTAATTTTTTGAAACATATTTAAATAATAAATCATATTTATTATTACATATATCTCATGTGAAAAGTTATTTTTAACTTATTCGACTTGAAAACGAAAAAGATACATGTTATTCATAAGTTGACTTATCAAAAACGACCCGCTAAATCACGTTTTCACGACTCGGACTCTAAAGCAATTTGATGTAAAACGACATTCGGGACAACTTTTTAGTTTTGCTCGAGACCCGAAAACAAGCAGAAAATGACCGAAATACCCTCGCAAAATTTTGAAAACGAAAACAACGCGTACTGACATGAAAATAATTAAATTACATTTAATTATCACCGTTATTAAATAAATATATTTAATAAAATATTTATCATTTTATTCAGAAAACGCTTGCTAAAAACGCGAATATTCAAGTTAAAATTCATTTTTATTTTCAGACAAGGCATAACCAGGTTACCAAATAAATAACAAATATTTTTATAAATGTTATAAAAATATTTATGAAATACTATCAAGTAAATACTCATTTTTCATGGAAAAATCATTTGGAACGCAGTGACGCAAGTTTCGTATTTTGAATCATCCGTTAAGTATCTTAAACGAGTCCCGAACCATTATTTAACAAAATTTACACTTATGGTCCCTGTGGTAATATTTACACCATTTCCCCTCAAGTATCATACACATTGCACATTTATTTTAAAGTTTTCAATATAAATAGAAAGTGAACTAGGGTTTCCTCTCATTAGTCCAAAAACCTAGCCCCCATTTCTCTCTAACTTTTCTGGCAGCCACCGGCGTCGTCCGGCCATGCTTCGGCCACCCTCCGGCCGCCACCACGCCGCACACCTTCACCACCTTCATTATTCACTAAAACAAAACCCCTAAAATAATTATACCGCTTAGTCGCCTACTACAACAAAGAAATAGTAAAGTTCCTCATATGGAGTTGACAGCGGCCGAGAGATGTTTCTCTTACACCGGCCACCATCGATCCAAAGAGAGAAGAACCTCAGTATGGCAAATTTCATTCACACCTAGACTTAAACTCACCATAGAGAATGTTCACATACTCACAATCATACCACAAACAGTTCAAAAATTGTTTTGGAGTCAAACGACCACTGTGTTTGGCCGAGCTTCGATTCGGAGCATAGTTCTTGAATTCCTGTTTGGGGTTGATCGAGCGATTCGAGTTCACGTCACAATAATGCGTTCGCGACAGGAGTTGATAGTGTTTCAAGTTAGTGTTCGTGATCGCGATCGTGTTTGTAATCATGTTCGAGTTTGGGGTTTTACGCTCAAGATAAGCTTGGTCGTGTCATGTTTAGTATCCGGGTTCGCTCGCTAGTAACTATGGTTCGTGAGTAGCAGGTTTATGGGCTCATCTATTTATATACGTGCGTGTACGGGTTCTGATCAAAATTTGTCGAACTCGAGTGTTTGTGTTTGAGCTTGTGTTTCAGTTTTACTTCTGTTGATCGTAGTCTTTATGTTTGGATCGATGTTCTTACTCATGTTCGTTTTTATATTGAAACGGTCTCATTTTGGCTCGGAGGTATACTTTGCTATTCATATTCACGTTTCATTTATTGATCATAATATCAAATTTTGCTTCATCTCATCATATATAAATCATGTCTTGCAAGATGCTGTTTATTTCGTTATAAAAACTCATTCCGTATTTTTAGAAGCCGATATATAAACACTAGTACTCGTCTTGACGTTGAAGATGAAATATTATAAGAAATTAGTGAAACTACAAAAATAGCCATCTATATAAACTCAAACTGAATAATCCATTTGAACATGTACTGTAAAGAAGTTTTCTTTTCCTCATGAAGTTTAATAAAGAATTTGTTCATGCATGGCTAATATTAATTCTAATTTACATGTTTGGAATCACTGCAAATGAAAACAAAATAGAAGGTCTGCTGACATCGGTCGAAGAGACGTAGTGCACATTTGTTTTTCTTTGTAAAATTTGATAAGAAGTCTTGATCACGTCATCTATCTTCCTGAGGTTTTAAATTCATATTTTACATATTTGGTCAAATAAAGCTAGTTATAAATGATTATCATAGAAGTTTAAAATTTCACTCTTGTCCTTTGTCCCTTTTATACTTTTCAAAATTAGTTTGAAATCGTAGTCTATGTCTCAAATGTTATAATCAATCTCATCATATAAAAGTATATTTTAATTTGGATAACATATTATAAATAATACACCTTTAACATATGTGATATATTATATATTTAAGATGAGTATAAATGTTTCTTGGATGAAAATGTGTAAACTATAATGGTAAACCAATAATTAGACCGCTTGTTATATTAATAGTAGTTGATCAATTATTGTAGATTATGTGAGTGGAAAATAAGTTTGGACTTTGTTAGCATCAAGATTGGTTAAGAGTAGTTTCTCGGCTTTTTGCGCACTTCATTCCATCTACTAACGAGGTGAGTTTATAGCCCTATATTTACTTGTTTTACATATATTTTTGGGGTGAGAACATGCTTGTTTACAAATTCATTTACATGGACGATTATATACTTACAAATCATTTACATTGGCTCGTTTTACATATGTGTTTACAAATCATTTACTATGGTCGATTACAATACTTGTTTAAGATTATTCATTCATATGGTCGATTACATATGTGTTTTACATGAAGTTTTACAAACTCGTGCTGCATACTCAATTTCATATTCACGATGGAGATACATTCACTAGTTTTCACATATGGATACTACGACGTGGATTTCTTCTAATGATTATGGATTAGCTTAAGTTGCATGAACTGTTAATTACTCGGAAGGTAAGCGTGAATGTTATAAGATAGATCTATTTGGGATTGACAATCCCCGTTCGGGTGACTAGCTATCACCGGGAGCGAACGTTATACCATGTCGGATCATAATTGGATTGGCGCCAACGGGGCCAACAATCACATACACATGAATATTTTTATTACTGCCTGGATGTTCTTGGAGGGGACAACCTACGATGGGTACATTCTTACTGTGCCTTGAATAAAGTGGCATACAAACAAGTCTACGTCACAGTTTCATGAACTTAGGTGTGTAATCATAATCACAAATGTATGACTATTGTTTAGATACAATGGTCATGCCATACATTACAAATCTTGGATTTGAACTATATTCATTTCATTTTGTGACTATTTAAGATTGAAAATAGGGTCAGGCATGCATTACAACATTTTAGATCCCACATTTTAAATCATTATTAATAAAATACTCTTCTACCCCATATAATTCACTCCAAATCTTTTAACCTTACCATTACCATATATACCCCCTAATACAAATACCTTACAAATTACATAACATAACAAACCAAACTCACACAAAACCACCTCACCTATCAGCAATAATAATCTCTCTCAATTATAAATGTAAATTCCACAATAAATCAATAAGTCTCCTGTGTCTTCACCCTTACCAAATAACAACTAAAATATACATTTCACACTACAGTATCATAAAATTATTAAAAATTTTTGAATACCAAATAAATTTTACTCATTCCTGACAATATACCAAATCCATCAATATTCACACACCTCGTAACAACACAAAAGCACTATCCCCCCCCCCCCCCCCCCCCCCCCCCCCATACCCACCCACCCCACCCCCCCCTCTTTGGTATGCATGACCATTGTATCTAAAACAATAGTATCATTGTGATTATGATTAACAACCTATGTCATGAAAACTGTGACGTGACTTGTTGGTTGATCCACTTTTATTCAAGGCACTGTAAGAATGTACATTACTCACCCATCGTAGGTTGTCCCCTCCAAGAACACCCGAGACTGTTTTAAAATTATTCAGTGATGTGATTGTTGGACCACGCAGGCGCCAATCCAATCATGATCCGACTTGGATATCGTTCGTTCCGGTGATAGCTAGTCTACCGAATCGGGGATGTAAACCCAAATAGATCTATTTTATTCACATTCGCGCTTTCGCTCCGAGTAATTAAACGTTCATGCAATTAAGTAATCCTAATCATTAGAATGAAATCCACGTTTGTTTGTTCATAAGTGAAAATAGTGAGGTTTTCATCGTGATATATGTAATTGAGTATGCCAAACGATTTCGATAAACATTCATGTATACACTTATGTAATCGACCATGTGAATGAATTTGTTTACTGTATGTATCGTCCATGATAAATGATTTGTATACAACTTATGTAATCGGACCATGTAAATGAATTTGTAAACACGTATATAATCGTCCATGTAAATGAATTTGTAAACAAGCATGTTCTCACCCCAAAAATATATGTAAAACAAGTAAAACATAGGGCTATAAACTCACCTCGTTAGTAGATGGATGAATGTGCGGCTAAAAGAGCGAGCCAACTACTATGAACCATCTTGATGCTAACAAAGTCCAAACTTATTTTCCACTCACATAATCTACAATAATTGATCAACTACTATTAATATAACAAGCGGTCTAATTATTGGTTTACCATTATAGTTTACACATTTTCATCCAAGAAACATTTATACTCATCTTAAATATATAATATATCACATATGTTAAAGGTGTATTATTTATAATATGTTATCCAAATTATATTTATTACTTTATATATGATGAGATTGGATGTATACATTTGAGACATAGACTACGATTTCAAACTAATTTTGAAAAGTATAAAAGGGACAAAGGACAAGAGTGAAATTTTAAACTTCTATGATAATCATTTATAACTAGCTTTATTTGACCAAATATGTAAAATATGAATTTAAAACCTCAGGAAGATAGATGACGTGATCAAGACTTCTTATCAAATTTTACAAAGAAAAACAAATGCGCACTACGTCTCTGCGACCAATGTCGGCAGACCTTCCCTATTTTGTTTGTCTTTTGCAGTGATTCCTAAACATGTAAAATTAGAATTAATTATTAGCCCATGCATGAAAAATTCTTTATTAAACTTCATGAGGTAAAGAAAACCTTCTTACTGCTAAATGTTCAAAGGGATTATTCGTTGAGTTTTATATAGAGGCTATTTTTGTTGTTTCACTAATTTCTTATAATATTTCATCTTCTAACGTCAAGCGAGTATAGTGTTTATATATCGGCTTCTAAAAATACGGAATGAGTTTTTATAACGAAATAAACAGCATCTTGCAAGACATGATTTATATATGATGAGATGAAGCAAAATTTGATATTATGATCAATAAATGAAACGTGAATATGAATAGCAAAGTATACCTCCGAGCCAAAATGAGACCGTTTCGATATAAAAACGAACATGAGTAAGACATACGATCAAAAAATAAAGAATATATCATCAGAAGTAAAAACCGAAAAACACAGCTCAAACACGAAACAACTCGAGTTCGACAAAGTTCGCATCAGAACCGTACACGCTCGTATTTAATTAGTGTGAGCCCATAAACCTGCTTACTCACGAACCATAGTTTACTAGCGAGCGAACCGGATCCTATTTACATGACCACGACCCAAGCTTATCTTGTGCGTAAAAACCCCCAATCTCGAATTGTATTACAAACACGATCGCGATCACAAACACTATCAACTCCTGTCGCGAACTCATTATTGTGCGTGACTGTAATCGATCGATTCATCCCAAACAGGAAGTCAAGAATATTGCTCGAATCGAAACAATTAAAAATATAAAAAATAAAAACATAAAAAAAAATAAAAAAAAAAAACAATTATAAAATTCGGCCAAAACACAGTGGTCGTTTGACTCCAAAACAATTTTTGAACTGTTTGTGGTATGATTGTGAGTATCCCGTGAACCATTCTCTATGGTGAGTTTAAGTCTAGGTGTGAATGAAATTTGCCATACTGAGGTTCTTCTCTCTTTGGATCGATGGTGGCCGGTGTAAGAGAAACATCTCTCGGCCGCTGTCAACTCCATATGAGGAACTTTACTATTTCTTTGTTGTAGTAGGCGACTAAGCGGTATAATTATTTTAGGGGTTTTGTTTTAGTGAATAATGAATGATAAAAATTCAAACTTTTTAATTGTGTCGTGGTGGTGTGGTGTGGGCGTGGTGGCCGACGGAGGGTGGCCGGAGCATGCCGAAAAACGGTGCCGGTGGCTGCCAGAAAAGTTAGAGAGAAATGGGGGCTAGGTTTTTGGACTTATGAGAGGAAACCCTAGTTCACTTTCTATTTATATTGAAAACTTTGAAATAAATGTGCAATGTGTATGATACTTGAGGGGAAATGGTGTAAATATTACCAAAGGGACCATAAGTGTAAATTTTGTTAAATAATGGTTCGGGACTCGTTTAAGATATTAACGGATTATTCAAAACACGAAACTTGCCGGTGGGGATGGACATTGCGTTCCAAATGATTTTTCCCTGATAAAAATGAGTATTTACTTGATAATATTTCATAAATATTTTTTTATAACATTATAAAAATATTTGTTATTTTATTTGGTGACCCGGTTATGCCTTGGTCGAAAAGAAAAAAGAATTTTACTACTGAAATATTCGTCGTTTTTTAGCAAGGTTTTCTGAATAAAATGATTTAAATATTTTATTAAATATATTTATTTAATAACGGTGATAATTAAATGTTATTTAATTATTTTCATGTCTGTACGCGTTGTTTTCGTTTTAAAATTTTGCCGGAGGGTATTTCGGCATTTTCTGCTTGTATATGGTCTCGAGCATAATACTAAATAAGTTGTCCCGATGTCGTTTTACATCAAATTGCTTTAGAGTCCGAGTCGTGAAAACGTGATCTAGCAGATCGTTCTTGATCCGTCAGCTTATAATTAACATGTATCTTTTTCGTTTTCAAGTCGAATAAGTTAAAAATAACTTTTCACATGAGAGATATGTAATAATAAATATGATTTATTATTTAAATATGTTTCGAAAAAATTTACGGTTACGCGGTAATCGTTTTTATGTGACAATAAAAGATCTAAAGTCAAAAGTCAAGTCGGACCCGAAAAGTCAAAGGGTAAAATGTCATTGACAATTCCAAAAAATTACAGTTGTTACATACTCTTGCAGCTACACAAATTACCGACGTGTTAGTCGTTTTAAAGGGTGGAGGTAATAATAATAATAATAATAAAACTGTGGGCTGATAAAAGTTTACTGCATCTTGCCGGCTCACAACCGATGTTGCAGTCTTCTAAATAAGGCACATAGTAATAATCCGAGACTGATAAAAGTTTGCCTGCCATCTTGTCGGCTCACAACCGATGTTGCAGCCTTTAAAAAGGTCGAGGATCACCGAGGTCGAATTTGTTGGATGCTTATTGCCGAGCATCACAGAACTGATGTTGCAGCCTTCTAAAGGGCCGAGGTTTAATAATGTTGCAATAATAACAAGAACGTAAATTGCCGTAATTTTGACTCCGGGTCTATCTAAAGTTAAGTATTCCGTCTCTGGACTCGTAGTTGAGTTGTTTCGATGAAATAAAAAGGATAACCCCTAAATCATACGAAATGGAACCTTAATGTGGACCTTATTCTACTCTATATCGTCACTTTATGGAAAGGATTTCAAACTAATATGGACCTAAACCGGGTTTACTTTATATTGAATAAGCCATTTAATTTATTTGTAAGAATGATATTAAATAAAAATCTTTAGAGTAGATTTAGGAACTAAGGGTGCGATAAAGTTTAAGTTTATACTTCACAATTAAGATTTATGAATAGTGTTAGAGTTTAACTTGTATATAACAATGATTTTGTTTTTAAGCTTGGTTTGGGGCGGCGTGCGAAAAAAATCAAGGACGATTAATTTATCCCTTTTTAGTATCACTTGTTCCGTGGAGTTATGAACTAAATGCAGTAAAATTGGTAAAACGGGGTGCTTTTCAAAAACGAGTAAATTTCTGAATCCCTTAGATGAACACTAGACTATTTTTTCTATGTAATTATTTTTAAGAGGGGATTGAAATTTTTGGTGTTCTAAGTTTGTATTTGTGACATTGCGCGAGGACACGACAATTAGCTGTGGTATGGGGATTATGGAATGTGCTTATTTACACATACATTTTGTGTTTGCCTCATTTATTGAGCTTCGAAACAGGAAGTTCGGCACTCTAGATGGGTCTTCGTCTTTATTTAGTTAAAGTTGTAATAAAATTATTTCGAGGAATCGGGTTCGATAGTTAATTAATAGTGTATATGTTTGGGTTTATCCAAGACAAAACGAGCCCGGGTCATTGTTAAATTATGGCACGCGTCGTAGGAGTTATGTTATAAGAGATCTTTTTCATTTGTATATTTCTAAGTATTCGCATATGTTATAAAATTGTCTTTTCTATCTTTTTTTCTCTCATCTCTCTCTCCTCTAACTCTCTCTCTTGTTTCTCTCTCTACACCATCTCTCTTTCTCCTTTCTTGTTTCGATTCGTGTTATGAAGTGAAGTAAATCGGGAACCTACAATTGGTATCAGAGCCAGGTTTATTCACACCTCAAGTGAAACCATATAATTACACATATCAAAACAGTCTTTATGAAACTTTTCAACAGAAAGTTGCATGGTATCTTTTCAACAACTTCATTCACACCTCAAGTGTCTTTCAAACAACGACTTAAAAGGAAGTCGAACTGAGGAGGGATTCAAACGCGCATTTGCAACACTCTTTGGTCAAGATCTAGAGACTTTCACGGGCACAGAGTGTTGCATTTGCAACACTCTTTGGTCAAGATCTAGAGACTTTCAAACGCGCATTTGCAACGCTCGTTCGAGTCTGCTCGTTCGGTTATTCTCGTTCGAGTCCGCTCGTTCGAGTCCGCTTGTTCGAGTCCGCTCGTTCGGTTATTCTCGTTCGAGTCCGCTCGTTCGAGTCTACACGTTTTCCACTCGTTCGGTTGATACGAGTTTTTGCTCGTTCGGTGCCAACGTTTTTCCACTCGGTTTTTTCTTACGTTTTCCACACGTTTTGTTCTTCTCTTTTTTTTCACTCGAGTATCACCAACAAGAGCCACGAAAAAAAATTTGTGCCGAATGATAACACAACCCAACTGTCGAATCCAAAATGCTCACAACAACAAAAAAAATACCACAAAATCCACCCGAGGCGATTGATACCAATTGTAGGTTCCCGATTAACACTTCACTTCATAACCTGAACCACGAATCAAAGAAACTAGAGAGAGAGAGAGAGTCGAAATGAGAGAGAGATGAGAGAGAGTTGAGAGAGAAAAGATTTAAAAAAAAATATTTTGATTAATGAAAAACTTAGATATTTTCTAAAAGAAAATATCTATATATATATGAGATATTTTCTGAAAAGAAAATATCTAAATATATATATAT
>BQNB010081185.1:18596-29701 GCA_026074375.1 Tanacetum coccineum
GATCAGTTATTTGAGTTTACAGACCTTTTGGCTTTTGCATCCTATATAGGGCCATAATTATTTCAAAGCATGTTTGTACATAGACGTGTGCAAACCGGTTAACCAGTTCGGTTCGGTTTCAGTCAAACAGGACCTGTTCAAGTCAAGAACTTGTCGAAATCGGTTTGAGAAAAACCTAAACCGGTTTGGAACCGGTTTTGGGCGGTTTGAAATTCGAACCGGTCCCAAATTGTACATTTAAGGTCATGATCATATCAAAATCATGTGTTTGTACATTTAAGATGCTGTAAATGTACAAATCATCCCTATGAGGCCCATTGGCCAAATGTGTAGCATGTGTTTGAAGTTTGAACCATAAAAGATAAAAATTTCACAGCAGATGACGCACTGCAAGTACGTTAAGAAAAATGGATATCATGTTTGTCGGCCAAAACATTAGGAATAAGACGGTGGTAGGCACCACTAGGAATCACTTAAGATCCGTTAATGGATAACAATAAACTTAGACAATCAATGGTGAAAAAATGATCAAGTCGAAAGCTTTATTGAGTCATCAATGTGAAAGTTTGTTACAAAACGGTTACACAATGATTGAGAGAGAATTAGAGAAAGGAAACTATTTTTTTTTTGAACGGTAGAGAAAGGAAACTATTACATATGCTAATTTGGGAAAGGGAAAGCTAACGACTATTTAAAGGGAAGAAAGGGCGGGAAAGTCAGCTGTGGTGGAGTATTACTTACGTGCACCTCACATGTAGGATTAAATCCCCACGTGCACCAAGCGTGCCTACAATAAGCTCTAATAAGCTATTATTAATCCACCCTCCTTAAAAACATTCTTGTCTTCAAGAATGTGCATCAAGGTTTGGAAACTTGTCCAGTATCTCTGCCAAAGGCTCCCAAGTGGCATCGTGAACAGTTCCATTTTGCACTAGACCATAAACCACAAGGGCAAATGACACAAAAGGTATTCAATTTAAAGATCATTCCCAATCAAGGTATTATATTTTTTTTCTTGCATAAAAAGGCACCCAATTTAATTTTTTTGGCCAATTTTGAGTATTTTCGTTAAATATTTAACGATCATCCGTTAAGTCTTACAGTTCAAGTCCCCTGGCCGCTACCACCATCACCAATCATCGTCGCCACCACCAAGACTCGGTCGGTCATGGTGAGTTGACCGCGGTCCTGACCACCTTGTTACGGTTTTACATTGTCATCCTCTTTTCTCAACAGTAATCCATTAACGAGTTGCATACAATTCACGTAAATGTTATATGCCTAAAATATTAGTGACTACTATTATGAACCATGGAAGATCGTCCTGTGATATATCATGAATCAATGGATCTTTGACAATTCATCCATGATCTTACTGGGTTTATTAAGTAAGAACCATTCACTAATATAACATTTAGTGACCAGTCATGATTATACAACCAGCTTTTACGTTCCATAAGAATTAGTTGTATTGGTGCATTGAACCCACATACTACATATCTCGGGATAAAGTTGTTGTGAGCACCATGGGGTTTAAGTGAGCACAAATTATGCAAAAGACATTCGTGGGTTATAATGTTATACACATGGACTGGTTGCACGATATGTTAAAAAGTTAGTTGTACCAAACATGGGTAGCCCTAGTATTTAATTCTGTTAGACGGCAATGTACGATGGTGGATGGGTTGGTGGTGGTCGTTGAGGTTGGTGGTTTGTGGCAATTGTAGGTAGGGTTGGTGATTTACGGCGGTGGTGGGTAGGGTTGGTGGTGGAGGCGGTGCTTGGTAGTGATGGTGGTGGGGAGGCTTGGTGGTGGTAACGGCCGGTGGACTTGAAATGTAAGACTTAACGGATGATCGTTAAATATTTAACGAAAATACCCAAATTGACCCAAATAAATAAGTTGGGCGCCTATTTATGCAAGAAAAAAAGTGTGGTACCTTGATTGGAAATGACTCTAAAGTTAAGTACATTTGAATTTCTTTAATTGTGACACATGAAATATGTTGGTGCAACATTTACTAAGATCTCCTTTATTTTTTACGATGACAAATAAATGTTTGCAACACGTAAAATAACAAAGGATAGCCAAAATCCGGAAAATTGGGAACTTTGTTCCTGGCGCGTTGGCGCGTCAGCGCGTAGGTTAGTGCGCCAGGTCTGTCTTGATTTTGCGGATTTTGTTTTGTCGTCTTTCCTCTTACCTGACACATGTGAAAACTTCAATAAATGTATGTACATGATGCTTGAGCATTTAGGAACACTTCAAATGAGGTTTAGAGGATCAAAAACAAATCCTCTCGTTTTTGACATAACGCCAACTCAAATCTTTTATCAATCGCCTCTAGCCAAGACCAAAACTTTTTTTTGAACCTAGTATGAATATACTCGTTACATACTATTAAACGAAAGTATTCATTTGATCTTAATCCGGATTTAAGTTGTTCCTAATCACATAATGGGTTTTACTCCTTTATTGGCCAAACTAAGTCAAAAGTCACTTTGCGTAAACGCATCATTTCCCGTTATGGGATATGCTTTACTTGAGATGCAAAGTACTTAGCTTGTTTGCATCAAGATGATTAGTGATCAAATCTATTATTGATAATCATGGATTAAAATCTAAATGACTAATTGAGTTTGTGGTAATTGAAGGTTAATCTTACTTTAAACATTCCTACCTTTTTCTATATAAATGATTTACAAACGCCCACATGTATTCCTCACATGTCACCTACACCTCACTTACTTTCCTATAAACATCCTCTTAATCATTTGATAATCATCCCTTTGACATAACAAATGATTATTCACACCTTCCACACACTCTAAACATTCATTTCCTAAACCATTCTATAATCACATTTGCCCATCTCTTTTTTCTCTTATGGCAATGTGATTATTAATTTAATCAATCATTTGATTATCACCTTCATCTTCCTCATCACTTAAACCTTCCTCGCTATAAAGCTTAAACCTTCCTCACTTAAACCTTCCCCAGAACATACCCACATGGGACAACTCACATTCCCTTACACCATTCTACCTTGTTGTACTTCTTGTCTCTCAACATTCCAACATAGGCTCCTAAACATCACATCTCAACATTCTCTACCACACATTCCCTATTCATTCTTCTTCTTCATTTCTACACTCACAAAACTTTCACTTGAATTCAAACTACACACACACTCTCTCTCAAAGCTTCCTCCATACACCTCTTCTCACACACCTCTTTGTTTGAATTCAAAACTCACACACTTGCCAAGCTTCTTCTACACACCTTGCCACCTCACCACTTTTCTTAACATTTAAAATGTGAATTTTGAATTAGAAGCTTAGGCTCCCTCCTATTACATCAACATCAAACCTTTGCCAACTCACTTCAACCCATTGCCAACTCACTACACCTCAACCTTATCCTTATCCCTAACATTTCAAATTTGAATTTGAATCATAAGCTATAGGCACCCTGCTATCACATCACTCCATCACATCATGCCAACTCATTCCATCTTATCTTTATCCTACATGTGCTAATTGATTTTGAATTTTAAATTCCCCCCTTTACAACATCTACACTACTTATTCTTTTAGTATATTCATTTTCTCTCTTAACCATGCCAACTCATCAAACTAACCATGGTTAGTTTTCAACTAAAACATATACATGTGAGGAATACCTAATCACACCTTTTTATCTAATAGTTCTTCTCTATCTCTTTGATATTAGACAAACATCCCCAAAATGCTTTTACTACTTCACAAATGTTTTTATCAAATGGCTATTGAGTTGGTCGACCTTAAGTGTAAGAATGATGTAAAGGTCAAAGCGTGAAGTGCAAATGGGGATTTAGTAATAGCGGGTAGTTAAAACGCCCAAAACCGAAAAAACCTGGGTCGGGTTTCTAGGGCGCTGACGCGTGGCTCTTCGCGCCACTGGCTGGTTGAAATTGCCACTTCTAAGTTTTTGGCCTATAAATTCCACCTCTTGGCCTTTGTATTCCTCACCTCTTGCCATTCTTTCTTCCTCACTTTTCTCTTCTCATATCCTTTAAGTCTAACACCTCTTATGTTCTTAATCTTCTCTTTTATCATCTATTGAAGAACACATCTCTACAAGTGAGAGACACAAGTACCTAATCCACACTTGTATGTTATTAGTCGAGGGTCTTCTTTCTCATACCCTTTATATTAGAATCGAGTCTCTACGTTAGGTTAGGGCTTGATTCGTATCAAACAACTTTATTCAATTTGGTTGTAAGGGAAGTCTTCTATCTTTGTGATCAAGCCTAGATCATTGGGGATCTACTTGGGGTTTGGTAAGCTTCCAAGGGGAAGTTCTTAGTGGTCCTAGTTGATCTTAGTGATCCTATAAGAAAAGTTGAATCGCGGGTTCATAGGGGTGGATTCCGATGGCGAAATATCGTAGGGAGTAGCTCTTCTTAGTGAGCGAAGTTGTAATACAATCTATAGTCCACCATAAGGATTATACTAGAGTAATAGTATAGGTGTCATGGATTCATAACTGGACGTACCATGGTATAAACCCTCAATCCTGAACCAATATATATCGTGGTCTTTCTCTCTCTGTCTCTCTCTTTATCTACTTATTGTTTAAATAGCTAAGTAGATCAATACACCACTCTATTTCTTTGAGACTTGAAGTTTTGTAAACTTTGAAGAAGTCAAAAAGACCGTATTCAACCCCCTACGGTTCTACAAAATACATTGTGTATTTGAGCATGTGTAGGCAAAGCCAACTCATAGGTCACTTGTTCAATCTCTTTGACTACTTGAAAAGGTCTAAAGCTCTTGGGAGAAAACTTATTTTTCTTGTCTTGTCTAATAGAAACCTTCCTATGTGGTTGTAGCTTTAAAACTACCTAATCACCCACCTTAAGCTTCCTGGCAGTCCTATGCTTGTCAGCTTGTTGTTTCATCATGTTTTGTTTTATGACCTTTCCAAATGAAACTTCAACATTTGAATAGCTTGTTCTCTGGTTGATAAGGTACTATCTACATCATCCACTTTACTCAACCCTCCCAAATAAGGCACATAAGTAGGTGGTTACTCGCAATAAACTGCTTCAAAAGGTGTTGTTTGAATTGAGGTGTGAAAGTTGGAATTATTCCATAATCCTGCCAAAGACAACCGCTTAACCCACTTTTTTGGTCTTTCCCCTGTCATACATCTGAGGTAGCATTCCATGCATATATTCATCACCTCACTTTGGCCATTTGTTTGTAGGTGATAAGACGTAGAAATAAGTAGCTTAAGTTGCAGTAACTTGAATAATCACTTTGGCCATCTGTTTGTTTCATTGTAAAATTAGCCAGTTCAATGATTATTTTAGTAGGAGTCAATTCACCTAGACCTGGGTTGGTAAATGTTAAGTAAGGCATAACACTTACGCTGGATCCTAAGTCTACTAAGGCTTTTTCAAAACAAATATTATTAATATAACAAGGTATAGTAAAACTCCCTGTGTCTTTTTCCTTTGGAGGTAGAGAATCTTCAAGAACAGCCGAGCTATGCACGTTCATTGATGCTTCGATTTGGTACCCCATCCTCTGCTTTTCTATAAGTACCCTCTTCGAGTTAGTAGTATATTTTTCTCTATCTATTAATTCACTCAGTCCCTCGACTTCAACATAACTATCATCGGTCAATCGACTTGGAAAAGGAATAATCGATTGACTTAGCTTGAAAACTGCATTCTGTTCAGTGGGTTCGATACGACGTATCTGTTGGGATCGACACGACGTATTGAAGGCATGTCAGTTTCAACAGTAGTCGAGATCGACTTGACATGATCTCTCGGATTTGTTTATGTTGAGCCAGGAAGACTTCCAGACCCCCTCTCTTGAAGTACTTTGCTCATTTCTCTGATTTGAATTTCCAAAGCTTTGATCGAGGCTCCTTGATTTCTAATTGCAGAATCCATTGCGGCTTGAATTTCCTTGATCAAGTTAGAGTTTTCATCATGTCTTTTAGCAGATTCAGCCATAAACTTGCTCAACGACTCTTCTGTTGTTTGCCTTCGTTCTTGATACGAAGGATTTGCATTATCTCGTTGGTAAAATCCTGGAGTAGTTGCTCTATATCTTTCTCCTTGGGGGAATGGTACTCTAAATCGAGTGTAGTATGCTTCTTCGAATGTTTTCCCTTCTCCCTTAAGTGGACAATCCTTAGTGTAGTGCGGTCCACCGCATGATTCACATCCAATTTGAGCAGCATACACTCTTTCATTTACTTTCTTAATCTCTCTTCCAAGGTTGTTTAGTTGAGCTTGAATAACAGCTAATCCATCTGAAGTGTCAGTACTTCTAGTCATAGTAGACGTTCCATTGTGCTATTTTTGAGAATGATGCGCCATGTCTTTGATGGCTTTCTTAGCATCAGCAACCCTCATAGATGGTATGGCACCCTTAGAATCAAGAATTTGTCTCGTAGGTACATCCAATCCCTTGTAAAACAAGATCACTTCCTGCATATCCATTAAATAATGTTGAGTAAATCTCAATAATAGTTCCTTGAGGCGTTCCCAAGCTTGGTAAAGAGTCTCGTCACGCTCTTGTAAAAGTTATTGATTTCCTCTATCTTTTTAGCAGTCCGGGCAGGTGGACAATATTTGCCTAAATTTTTTTTCTTAAGAGTTTCCCAAGTATTAATTGAACCAGCTGGTTCATTCCTTAGCCATCGACTTGCCGCTCCAGTAAGTAACATAGGAAAAACTTGAAGCATTATTTGATCTTGAGTTACTTCAGGTATATGAAATAGGTCAACAATCTCAAGAACTTTCTCAATGTGTTCATTGGCATCTTCATTATCTGATCCACTGAAAGTATTATCACGTAGTTCCTTGAGAAATTGTCCCTTCAATTCAAAGTAAGCCTTTTCATCAACCTTAGGCCTAGCAATACCCGAACCATAATCTTCTCGGGTATTAGCCATGTATTCTTCCATAGTCGGTCCCCCATTGCTTCTGTTTCTTCTTCTTCAAACTGATCTTTGGGATCAGAAAATAAATTGAATTCCGGTGAACTCAAATAGTCAAGACTGCGTATCCTGGAAAGCTTCCTCGATGATCGAAACACTCATTCAGGTTCCTTGTAAGGTGTAACGAGCTCTTTGGTCGAACTCATGGTCATGCACTACCTGAAACAGAGGATAAACAATCAGTAGGATACGCTCGAAAGAAAGAAAATACAGAAAACTATAAACGAGAACAGAATATGAAAAATACAACCTGCTGTTGTATCATATGATCGATACGCCTTATTCAATTGAGTGAATACGCCGTATTGATCTGTTGAACAGATTACGCTGTATGGATTACGAAAGTATGATACGCCGTATTCAATTGACTGAATACGCCGTATTGGTTATTCGATTAGCACAATACCAGCGAAGAAAAATTAATGCAAAAATTTAAACAAACACATAATATGCAATAATATACAATGCAAACTAATCTAAGTTAAACTAAACTAAAAAAATACTAATAAATAAGAATTAAACAAATTCACTCCTCGACAGCAGCGCCAAAAAGTTGATGTGTCATTGTGCGTAGGTATTTTATTATCAAGTTTTACTATTTATATTTTACCGACTTTACCTAAAAACAACACTAACGGGCAGTGTACCCAATCAGTTGTAACTTCGTTCATAAGTAGGATGTCGATCACTAAGAGCGAGTGTTAATACTTAAATCTATTAGTATTTTAGTTATCTAAGTTAGCCCTAAATTATTTTATGTTATACCTAAGTTAAACCTAAACTAACGTAAAAGGGAGGTTTTCAGCCTGAGAGACTGACACGAGTTTTGGTTTACCTAGACTAAGATTAGACGAATAACACATACAAGTTGATAGTTAGAAGATAGAGAAGCGGTCAAGCCTAATGTAAGGAAAACGTACTAACCATGTTTAATATAATAAAATGTAGGTTTTAATTTATAAGTGCAATGGTTGTCTTGTCTCGTTGTTGATATATCATTCCTAGATTTACGCGGTTGTTCTTCCTAAAACGTAGAATTGACAATTCTGTCACAATTAACCAAATCCGCATAAAGCACTCGCGGTTGATTATAATCTATCTTAAGAGACAATAATGGTGATCTTACTGAATCTTAACTCGTCGAGACTTTACCAACTTACTGCTTAACGGCTCTTTGTATACTAGTATTCCACTTGTCTAGATCTTTACCCAAGGAATCAGAACGTTATTTGTTGATCCTAGGTCACCAGCTAGTCCAACTTGTTTACTAAACCATAGGCAAAGACAACACGTTATTTGTGATCCTATTACTCTAGATATATAAATTGCAGATATGGAGAGCTATCCTGGTATCTAGCCTACTTTCTATTTTATAATCCTAGACCCAGTTGATTGATAGGTCGCATACTTAAGCACATAAACGAGTATAAATTGATAAACACAAAGCAACACACAACTTACAGGAAGCAATCAGAATAAACATAAACCAAACATTAAATTATCATAAACATGGCTAATACCTAAAGGTATTAGCCAATAACCATTGTAACGAATACAAATGTCATAGATGGACGATTAAGGTAACCTAACCAAGTTAATGAATGATACCAAAAACTGAACGTGTATTTAGAGTATAAGAATTTACAAGAGTTTTCCTATGGATTGAAGGGCGTTGCGAGACCTTCTTGGCTTCTATTCTCTTCTAAAAATCGAACCTGGTGGTTACTGCCTTTTTCTTAGTCTTTGGTATGGTTTTTTCACACTAAATTCGTATTTAGGGTTCAGTATTTATAGACTCTGGAATTCGGTCAATACGCCGTATTAAAAGAGTTCAATACGGCGTATTAGGGTTTCTTGGCGCGGGCTCCACGATTAATATATTCTAGAATATTCCATGACTTGCAATCTAATACGGCGTATGACATTCTTCTGGATACGGCGTATTAGTCTTTTTATCGTGGATGCTAAGTGAAGTCTTAGGCACAGATACGCCGTATCTTCTTGTTGGATACGGCGCATAGGTTGTCAGAACAATGGTCTTTTATGATTTCTTCGTTTAAGCTCCAAAATGCGTGCCTTTTGATTAACTTTCACTCTTTGCTCGATATTTACTGCAAATAACAAATATAAGCAATTAAGTACCAATTCAGGAATATATAATATAAAACGAGCAATTTAGGTAGGATAAATGATGTTATAAAATAGACATTATTTGATGTCATCAAATACCCTCTCACTTAAATCCTACTTGTCCTCAAGTAGACTTTAGAAAATTTATGAAAATGTATCCCAAACTAAGGTTTAAGATTTTCCCTTTAAGCAATTTTTCGTTTAATCACTAGCACACAACCAAACACCTCACGAAGTAGGAAAAACACTCAAATCACTCAACTAATCTATGTGGTAACATTTAAGTAATTCGTCCAATTGCTCGGTCATGACGAGTATTCTATTATAAGCTTGCAAGGATACACATCTCCACCACTAAAGCTATGGAGCAACAAGTCTAAAACCGTAAATTGGGTTAAGGTTTAAGGGTTAATCATTCTTTCTAATCTCTATCGATACCAATATTCCAAAAAAGACGACAAAACCAAAAATGCATGATCAAATCCATGACCGCGACACTTGTGATTGCTCACTCATTAACTCGAAATGGGTAGGGCGGTTTGTTTCTTGGAGAACCACGATGTGAGATAACATCCCATGAATGTGCACACGCCGCTTGTACTTTTGCGATCGACATAGTCTCCCACAAGATCAGAGTCAACATAAACTATGGTTTCTACTCTCGTTCCTTTGGGATACCATAAACCTAAATGAGTTATTCCCTTAATATATCTAAAAATCCTTTTTACCGCTTTAAGGTGTGAGGTTTTGGGATCTTCTTTAAAATAGGCGCACAAACAAACACTAAACATGATGTTCGGCCGACTCGTCGTTAGGTAAAGAAGGATACCAATCATGCCACGATACTTTGTGTCATCAACGGATTCCCCGTCTTCATCCTAAGTGAGTTTGGTTTCAGATGACATAGGAGTTTTGATAGGTTTGGAATCTTCTAGACCGAATTTCTTGAGCATTTCCTTAATGTATTTAGATTGTTAAAAAAGATGCCATAGTCTAGTTGCTTGATTTGTAAACCAAAGAAGAAATACAATTCACCCATCATGCTCATTTCAAACTCGTCGTACATGATTTTAGAAAAATCATCGCAGAGGTCTTGACAAGTTGATCCGAAGATGATGTCATCCATGTATTTTTGGACTATGATGATATGTGAGTCTCTTTTCTTGGTAAATAGAGTGTTATCTACCAAGCCCATGGTGTACTCATGATCGAGGAGGAAGGCCTTGAGTCTATCATACCAAGCTTTGGGTGCTTGTTTAAGACCATAAAGAGCCTTTTTGAGTTTGAATACATGGTTAAGTTTTTCAAAATCGACAAAACAGGGAGGTTTAGAGACATAGACTTATTCGTTTATAAAACCATTTAGAAAATCACTTTTGACATCCATTTGAAAGAGTTTGAAATCATGTGCACAAGCATATGCAAGAAGGATTCTTATAGATTCTAGTCTTGCTACGGGAGCATAGATTTCATCAAAATCTATTCCTTCTTGTTGGTTATAACCTTGTGCAACAAGTCTAGCCTTGTTTCTTGACACTACACCGTTTTCATCGAACTTGTTTTTGAAGACCCATTTAGTACCAATTACAGTTTGGTTTTTGGGTGGGGGAACTAGACTCTAAACATCATTAGTTACAAATTGATTCAATCCTTCTTGCATAGCTATAGTCCAACTGTCATCTATAATGGCTTCTTTAATGTTTTTAGGTTCTACAAAAGACACGAAACAAAAGAAGTTGCTTTGGTTTTGAACTTGAGATCTTAATGTTCTTTCGTTTAGATTACGTATGACCGTTTCTATGGGATGATCTTTAGATTCTTCGATATTGACAATTTCTTTGTTTAATGGTCCATTTTTCTTATCTTCTATATCTTCTATTTGATTTTCTATGTTTTGGCTTTCAATCATATCATCATCTATTAAAGGTGATGATTTAGGAGGTGGACTTTCGTCAAATCTTACATTTAAAGA
>BQNB010081186.1:0-29701 GCA_026074375.1 Tanacetum coccineum
TCAAGCATACGTTGGTGGTCTTTGAGCATGAGCTCAATCCATGCCTTAACCTCTCTTCCTAAACAACCAAAACCCTATAAAAATCTTGTTATCAATAATCAGTCATTTTCTATCAAAAACTAAACCTCTTTCACCAAAAACCAATGTTTTGAAACCATGTTTTTTTATCGACCCAGTTTAATAGCTGGTTCACTGGGTCACCAGTTTAACCTGTTGAACCGTCAGGTCAAACCGGTTTCACACGTATATATACTTTTTTCATATATCTAACATAGTGTTGTATGGTGTCATAAATTTCTTGACATCATTCTTACGTTCAATTAAACTGGTGAAAGAGATTAAGTCTTTATCGATAAACTTTAGTTTAAGTTCTATATCTTTAAAATTATAGCAAAGATCTGCCAAAACAATCAACTTATTATTCCAAGTTTTAATAGACTATAATAAAACTATATGAGTTGGTGTTTAAGCTATTTTTACTTTAATTTATTGCTCTACAAATTTTAACTAACATTAACTATCACCACTTCAACTTGTCAATTAAATTTAGAAAGTTTATTGAACAAAAATTTGATTTTTGTTAGATTTTTATAAAAGAAGTCATGACCCGGTCGGGTCAACCCCGGTCAACAAAAAACCGTCGGTCCAATTCGGTTGTCAAACAAGCAAAAACTCGATCAAATTCGGCTCTTTTTTCGATCCGGTTCTTGGTTCAACAGGTTAACCTGGGTTTAAAAATTGTCAAAAACACCCACTCATCTTATAAACCTCTTAGTTCTAACCGAACCCCCAAATCAAAACCTAAATACCATTTCATATAGCGAAGTGAAATTAGATCAGGTGGTTCATTGTCGGAATTATGATATGTGTTATGGTCGGTCGTCAGAGTAATAGTGGTTGACAGGTTGTGATTTACAGTGCATGAGGATCTCTAGTAACACAAGTACAAATCTGGGATTTGGTCACACATGGGCAAAATGGAACGGCCACGCATTCACATATTTATGTGGCTAAAGGTACCAAAATAGACAACATTTACTAATTAGCCACACATGAAATTTTGATCGTGTGACCATTAGAATTGTATTGCC
Organism: Tanacetum coccineum; assembly: GCA_026074375.1. Taxonomy (NCBI): domain Eukaryota; kingdom Viridiplantae; phylum Streptophyta; class Magnoliopsida; order Asterales; family Asteraceae; genus Tanacetum; species Tanacetum coccineum. The sequence goes on from BQNB010081186.1 coordinate 1,092, forward strand.
ACACATTCGAACATTTGTGTGGCTAAAGGTAACTGGTAATTTTTTTTTGATTATTTAGCCATATATGAATTTGGAGCCGCAGTCACAAAACAAGTAGCTTGAGCATTAGTCACGATATACATATAAATACATGACAAAATATGTCACACCACATGAACACTTACCAAAAGGCAAATATTGTCACATAAGTAATTATTTTAGTGTCTAAATCAAACAGTCAAGTTTGACACACATGAATTAAGGGTGACATGCTATCTTTTGCTAAATTATTTAGACCACATATGAATTTTTGGAACGCGTGACAAATAAAAAAGTATAGGTTGAAGCATTATCGACATATACAATATAAAATAGTGACAATATATGTCACACACTTGAACACTATGACAAATGCCATATATGGTCCCACACTCAACTTTTTGTCACCCATATTTAAGTGTAGCCAAAATCCAGTACAGTATGGTCCCCGCTTATTTGTCCCCAAAATCAAAACCTCCCTCCAACACATCTTCACAGATCTAAAAATAATTCATTCATTTCACCATTCCCGCCCTAATTTTCCCAAAATCAAATCACTGTATTTAGATCCCCTCCCATCTTTGTTCCCTCCAACCCATACATTTTATTCCATCACTTACCCTTTTCCCCCAAAATCAAAATCACATCCATCACCAAAGTACAAACCATCTTCTGGTGTAGCTGCTCATCTTCGCCACCCACTTCACAAGTCGTCGTCGAACGTATCCTTGTGGAAAAACTACATTGAAGGAACAACCCGTTAATTATGTCTCAGTGTAGGTAGAAAGGATCTCCTATCATTATCAGTCAGATAATTGCGTGTGTTGGTCAGCCATCAGTAGGAGGCCAGCGTGCTCTAAGTGGATTTATAGATCGAAGTCTTCCCCATTTTCCAAGAAAGTCAAAGACCCCTGCTATATGTTTTGTGCTCTCATACTATCTAATTTTAATTTCACCTTCATATTTATCTAATTTGAATATCACTTTATTTATTCCTGTAGCAAATTCTTTTTATAGTTGCTTAACTGCTACTGAGTTTTTCTTTCACATAATGGGTGGGCAAGAAGTGCTTGTAGATATAGCAGTAAGTACCAATTTGAAACTTAAAACTGCAAAGTATCCAAGGAGCAATTATGTTAATGCAATTTTTTAATGATTGCATTGCCGCTATCACTACAGGTTAAGACGGCTGACACAGGTTATATGTCCTGAAAACTAATGAAAGGATTGGAAGACTTGTCGGTTTACTATGACAACACTGTGAGGGATTCCAGTGCGTGTATTGTTCAATTTACATATGGCAGTGATGGAAGGGCCCCATCTGAAATGGAAGGGAAGGCAGGATTTCCTCTAAATTTTGATAAGTTATTGATGAAAGCCAAGGTTTGACCCTATTTTTACTTTTATCATATCAATGCTTGTTGTCACATCTAATAAATATGGGTGACAGTTTCAACGTGTTTACGTGAAAATGGTTGATATTGGCTCTATTGAAACATAACAGAGTGGTAAACTGGTCAAACGGGTTGTGTGGGTGAAATACTAAATTGTGGCCAATGACGTATTCAAGTGTGTGTAACATTAAATTGTCTTAAGAGAAAAAATTAGATAATTTTTGTAATAATGATTTTTGTTGTTGTGATTTTTAAAGTATTAGGTAAATGTAAAGTATTTAAAATAAATCTAAAATCTATGTTAACTCGTTATGAACTATCTCAAATTTGTTAATATTTTAATCTGTTACTCAACCTGCTCGACCTGCCTATTTTGCGGCATATGCTAATCACATTTCTTATGAAAGGCTGCATGTCCTGCTAGTCAACATAAAGGAATGTCTTCTTCAGAGATCCATGAAATGGTTAACGAGCGTCTTTCAATGCATGATATGACTCCAGAAGGGGGTTGCTCTAAAGATTTCAGGAAAAAATTAAAAGAATTTATTGAAAAGTATGCTGTGAAACTGGAAATCACAATGGGAGCACTTCAACCACATGTAGGAGAACTTAATGATGAAGAATCTGAAATTTTAGAAACTGTTGCTCAGAGCATCTCCGGTATCACTTCTTAGCAGTTGCAGGTATTTGAAATAATATTTAGTAGCTCTTCACCAACAATTTTTTGCTGATCTGTATGCTATTTGCTTACTTTATTTAGCATCATATCATGGGTATGAGCAATTTTTCTGCATACATCAACGTCGAGTTCATCTTGCTTGCTTCCTTAAAAATGAACTACCTTTACAAGTTCAAGCATACTTCATTGTACCATTTAAGATTGTGTGATCTTTTGATGGAGATAGTAACATTAATGAGGGAAGTTTTGTTAAGCTCAAAGATGCATTTGTATGTAGGAAGAATGGGTGTGCACCCATGACATTGACCATATCTATTTATTGTTGATCGTGTATGTACAGGGATATTAACACAAATATATAAACACACCCTCGTATTATAGTTGATCTTTTACAAATTTCAAGACCCCAATAAGCTTGCATCATAGATATGGACAAAAATATACAGACACTTTCTTGCAATAGTTTTTTTCATTAAATTTCCGAAACCCGATAACCAAGCATCACATACTGATACTCCTGCATCACATATTTGATACTGTAATTTCACATCGTTATAATATGGATTGATCATATAATGATTTCGACTACTTGAACAACATAGCTGTTCTTGCATACTTGCATCTATCGTTACCATGACAAGAAGATTGATCCTGGAACAAATATTGGTGCAATTGGTGCTCAAAGTATTGGAGAACTAGGAACACAAATAACATTGAAAACTTTCCATTTTGCTAGAGTTGCGAGCATAAGTATCCTTCCTTGTTTATTATTTATTTTGAGTGTATTGTTTATTATTACTCTTTCACAGATGTCACTCTTGGGGTTCCTCGTATCAAGGAGATCTTAAATGCAGCCAAGAAATAACGTGTGTGTCATGGCTTAAGTGATTTTATAAGTTATTGCAGGTATTATTTTGAAAGCCTAATGTGATCTATGAATGTTTTGGGCCATTTGGCTCTATTTTCTCTTTAATGAGAATTATGAATGAGGTTATATTGTTCATATTATTATCCATCAGTTGAAACTCGTCCAATGTGAATTTTTATTTAATAGTTTGGATTATTAGTTGTACCAATATGTATTTGTAATCCTATTTAGCACTTCAAATATAAATAAAAGAAAAAGAAAGTAAAAATTGCTTTGGTTTTTCTGTGATGGCAGGTTGTTGTGTTGTGTTTAATCTGTGGCTTTTATTTTATCTCCAATAATTGCAGGCAATTTTGGCAAGTAGCTCAGAAGTGCCATCAGTATTAGAGTTCTTGCAGCGGAGGAAATTAGAAGCAAAGAAGGTAAGTATGTCAGTGATAAATAACCAAACTAGTAATGCCTTCAAGTTGAATAAAGTAAATACACATCAAATGGTTTCAATTAAGAAATACAGAGGTGGAGTTTATAACCATTCACTCTGATTGGGGTTGCAGTATTATCTTAACTGGTCAAACGGGTTATCAAATGGGTAGAAAGTCGCCCTGAAGTGTATTATAATACGTATGTACATGGGCGTGAATGCGTGATAGTAAAAGAATATGGTGTATCTGGTTAGTCTAATTGATTGAGATTCAATTAATAAAGTCTTAGGATTTGAGAGGCTTTTTATTTTTAACATGTTATGTAAAGTTCTTCCTTAGCATTATAATTGGTTGACTGTTTAATTTTGATTTTTTTAGGCTTTAAACTCATCTGATAAGACAAAGCTAAAGGTCAGGAAGTTGCAGCATCAGAGTTCTCACATTTGAACCACTCGCTCTCTCATCGACCCGTCTCTGTCAAACCAGATATCAGCAAACCAGATATCAGCAAAGCATCATCCGCTGGTGGAAAACTTCACATTCTAAAACCATCATGTGAAAGGAATGGTATCACTCCAACCCCAAAGGAAAGCTTGAGTCCAACAAGTGGTAGTAAAGTACCAAATAGCCCTCTTACAGGTGAATCTAACCTGTGTTAAAAAATACCCGTATGACCTGACTTAAAAATTGTACTAGTATATCACTATATCTTATTCTAACTATGATATTGTATTGGTCTGTGTAGATTGATTGTGAAGGCATCAGCTGACTGATGGATGCTAAGAGACTAATGGCGAATTACGGGGTTAATGTGCTTCTTATAAAAACTGTGATGGATGCTAAAGAGACTAATGGAGAATTGTGACGTTAATGTGCATCTTAATTGTACCTCAACAAAACACCGGGTTCATTTTGGATTCTGATATGGAAGGAAAGAATGAGGAGAGCTACAAGTTCCCCATAGCTGTGCAACAGTAAGATTTTTTTGCATTAGCATATAATTCACCTCTATATCTATAAAGGTTAACACAACTATTACTCGTATTACACTCTTGATGAAATAAATGGATTTTCTTTCAAACCCATTAAAAAGCTCAAATACACTCCTGAATTGCATATTTATAAAAATTCACAGGTCTTTTAATAGTTTGTGGTCACAGGATGTTCGTGGTGATCCAGATTCAGGCATTGGCGGTCATTGGCGGTCTTCAGATTCAGGTATGTATAAGTTTATATTAATACTGCGTGCATTGGCGGTCTTCAGATTCAGGCGTGCATTGGCGGTCTTCAGATTCAGGCATGCTTTTACTAAGAATGGTATTGCGTGTATATACTTGGAAGGTATAAGTTTATATTAATACTGCTATTCGTGATATTAATATAATATTGGCCTTCAAAGAATTCATATGTTTATGCTGCCAAGAAATTAGTGCTGCCTTCGTGGTTAATACTGTTCGAATACAAGAATGTTAATACTATTTGGTTCTGCACTTTGCATTAAACATGGATACAGTACATGCATTCTTTTATGAGAACCTTCAAGTCACAGCCTTTGAAAATTAGTACTGCTCGCTGCCAATACAACATTAGTACTGATCCTTGAAAATTAGTGTTGTCTTTGTACTGCTCCTTGAAAATTAGTGCTGCCTTTGAAAATTAGTACTGTTCGCGGCCAATACAACATTAGTACTGCTGCCTTTCGTGATATATAGGCCTTTCATCATACCATATGTGATATAACACATGTATATCTGTGTATGAAATTCTTGGTTGATATCTTTATCGTCCGTTATTGCAGGTCCCCCCGCATCATGATTTCTCTTTGATGGACATTCTTCCAGGAAAGTAGACAAGGTACGCAATTTAGAAAACTTCTTTCACATAATATACTTGCATCAAATCCTGGATTACCATTACGATTAAGACATTAATCTTCTTATACATAATATCCGGTGCAATTTATCCCACTAGACAATAACTTTCGCATAAGATTTTTAAAAAAAATTTTTTTGTATTTTTTTTTTTTTTTTTTTTTTATTTTTTAAGTTAGTATTTTGTGATGCATAATCGTCCGTTCATGTTGGTTTTTGCTGTTTGTAGCTATATTTTTGGAACTCTTAGGTATTCGTTGGGTAAGATATTTTAATATTTGGGATGAGATGACAGCAGTTTAAAAGCCTGAACTTTAATAACAATTCACAGGACACGTCAATACTATTGGTAAGTGTTTCTAAGTATATTAAGAGCATTATAGCCTTATTATGTGATTAGCAAGTTTCTCTATTGAAAACCACATGTATACTGATACACTTTGGGAGTGTTGCTCACGATGGTAGAGCGCTTGCATATGCATTCATATGCACGGGGTCGATTCCCCGCACTTCCATATTAATAAAATACATGTGGCCATTGGAGGTAACAATAGTCACACACAATACTTAATTTACTTAAGTTTACAAAGCATAAGGTCACACTTTATTTAACGCTTTGCCACTTTTTTAGTTACTTGGTGTGTGACTAAATCCCCACAAAAAACAGCTTTTGTGTGACTAGAAAAAAAAATCATAGCAAAGGCACACAAAAAAAAAGATCATGTGGCCATTGATGAACATTAGTCACACTTATAACACTATTTGTCACTTTAAGCTTAGTTGTATGGACTAAATACAAAAAAAAAACATGCTTTGTGTGGCTAAATATTACAAAATGTCACACAAACTTCAAATTCATGTGGTCATTGGATGATCAATAGTCACACAAAATACACATTTCTTCAATTTAAACACCATATGGTCACACTTATTAACACTTTTGGTCACTTTATGCCTAGTTGTATGTGACTAAATACCCAAAACAAACATGCTTTGTGTGGCTAAATATTACAAAAGGTCACACAAACATAAAATTCATGTGGCCATTTGGATGAACACTAGTCACACAAAAACACCTTACTTCACTTAATAAAACACCATAAGGTCCACACGTATTAAGCACTTTTGGTCACTCTATGTTTTTATTGTACTTGACTAAATATACAAAAAAAACATGCTTTGTTGGTTGTACATTGTTTACAGTCATTAAATTATACCTATTTAGTCACACAAAAAACGTGAATACGGACACTAAAGCTTTCTTAAGTGTTACTAACTCGAATGCATGACCGTAGGTGACCTACGGCCGAGCGACCTTTTGTCACACACGAACTTATCGCGTGTGTGACAATCTGATATAGGCACACATTATTGGTGTACCAATACCCATTTTTGCACTAGTGTAAGTTTGGGGGGAAATTATGGAATGAATAAAGTTATTTAAAAGGTCATCGGATCGTAAAAAGGATGCATTTGAAAGTTCATTTGTTGATGAAGGTCGTCTTGGGGCTCATGTGGTATATTTAGACCTGCCTTATCATCCTATGCATAGTAATGAACCTCGAAAAAATACAAGTAAGGGCCCGTTTGGTTGTAGACGGGTTTAGGATTAGGATTTGATTTTAGATTAGGATTTGGATTTAGATTTAAATTTTAAGTTCGATTTGGTTTAATAAAAAAATATATATTACACAAAAAAAATGGCCCATCTATATATTTATAATTTAAATTGCCAATAAATAAAAAATATTAATTTTTATATCAAGTCATCAAAAAAGAAGAGGATCACATGGTGCTACGTTACAATGTCAGAGATACATGCGTATCTCTTTTTCTAATCCTGGCTTGCTAGAATACTTTTGAGTATGCCCATATATCTGGATTATTGTGGGCCCAGTAGAAACCAATTTTCAATTCAAACAACGTACTTGAACCTAAACTCACATATTAAGCCTCATCCCTGGATACCAAACGCTTCCTAAAGCAATGTTTAGGTGGTTTCTAATTTGGTCAACAAAAAAACGTCACTAAAGTCAATAAAAGGTGCGTTTAGTTTTGAATAAATAATACTATCTTCGTTTCACTTTTATTGTCCTCTTTTAATTTTTTGAAGTTTTTCTTTTTCAACTATAATTTTTAATATTTTTGCTTGTGTTATATAATACCTGATGAAAATTATACCAATGAAAATACATTTAACAACCAATACATTCATATATTTTGCGTAAAGTATTATATAACAGTAACACGGACAAAAATATTTAAAATCAAAATTGAAAAAGAAAGACTTCAAAAAGTCAAAAGAGGACGATAAAAATAAAATGGAGGGAGTAGTATAATTTTTAATCTTGATTTTCGAAAAAAAAAGTATGAAAATATTAAGAATTAAAACAGCGTGTATAGATAAAAAAAAGTTAAAAGATTTAGAAAATGAAAATCCCATTTTTATATAAAATTTGTTATAGATTGAAAAAGCCATCTTATATTTCTAAACTATGTTAAATGCTCTAGAAAATTTCAATCGTTCATGAAGGATTTTTCTTTTTTACGCGTAAACATAACCTAAAGTTTTAGTAGTAATTATTTGTGTAATATTGATCTAAAAGATAAATATATGATGCTTCTACGACAACGACCACAATACCTTATCCTACCAGAGCGAGAAAATGATAAATTAGCAAGTTGCTAAATAGCATTGACACACACTTGCATGACAACAGTTGCGTTACTGAACAAATTTAGTAAATGTGATACCCGGTGTTAGTCTAATACTATGTTGGGACTGAACACGGACATTAGAATGTGAAGGTCCAAAATGGCGATATAAGACTCGGACATGCATCAAACGCGATATCACCTAGGACAATCGCCAAATAGAAAAGTATGGAATCTGTTAAAAATAAACCTCGCCTTGACACTAACTCATGTTAAAATGACATTCAACCTTTTAAAACCAATGGCGAAACAAACACCTAAAAGATTGAAAATGACTAACAAAGACCACAACCCGAACTCTACAAGTAAAACTCCATCTGGGCACAACCTCCATTCGAACAATTCAATCTCAAATTAACCTTTACAGATCACAACCCGACCTCTACCGGTAAAAATCCATCCAAGCACAACCTCCATTCTAACAATCCAACCTCAAAATAACCTTTACAAACCACTCATTAACACAATCTCGACTAGAAATCACTTGCAAAACAACCTCAACCAAAAAGAGCCTCAACGCCACCCATGTGAATCACATAGATTGTCACCAATTTTAATTGTTTTAACTTGACCAAGACCTTTAACAAAAATCTTCAATAGTCATAAATGACCAAGTTTAAACAAATATAAAATCATATGTAATAAACTCAATCCCCTAATTAATCCTAGTCTTCTAATCCTCAACCTACCCTTTTCCAAGAAAGTGTATAAACATCATATTCTATTACAAAAGAGTTAAGAATCCTAAACATAATTAATAGTGACCATAGAAAATTAGTGAGTATGCATGTATTAGTGGAATAAAAGATAAAAAATCATTAAAAAAACCAATGATGTGTCACAAAGATACACGCGTCAAGCTATAAAAAAAAGTTAGGGGTACGTATGAGAAGTTGAATGACTCAAGCCACATTCGAAAAAGACAATCTCTAAGATAGACATAAATTCACACACACTAAAAACACACTCACAACACACACACACACTCTTCAACTGTTATCTCTCAACCCAGTTCTAAGTTCAGTTTCAAGATTCATTTCCCATAATTCTTTATTGGTAAGTTATTATTTAAAGCACCCTTTTAGTATCAGTTAATTGTTTTTACTTTTAGTTATGTGTACTTTGATGTTTAATATATATATGTTCTTAATTATCTATGCATGTTGAGTATTATGTTAATATTGGCTTTTTGGTTTTTGTTTTTTGATTTATATATGGGCTGTTTTTTATTTGCATGTTGCTCTTGATTAGGATTTTTTTTTTTTTGTTAGAATTATATTTTGGAATTATGGTTAGTTATTTTATAAGGAATTCCATAATATTGTTAATTTGCTTTGATAAGTTTTTGTGTTGCTTGATAAAGTTTATTGTCTTGAAATAATTTTTAGATGCATGATGTGTTCATAATTTGGTTCTTGTTGATGATTTTGATAAATTTTTAGGAAGGTGGTATAATTAAATAGATAAGTGCTACTTGTGATATAGGAGTGATTGGGTGCATGGGATTTTATTTGTCATGTACTTGTATTTGTTTTCGAATTCGAATTCGGATCCAAATTGTTGATGATTGTGAAATTTGAGCAAGTTTTTTGGAGTGGTAGTTCCAATTTACTAATTTAGTAAAGTTATTTTTCGGAGTTCTGTGTGACTACAAGATGTACGCGTGCTACTAATTAGTGTTTGTTCATTTGTATCTTGAATTTGCGATTTTCGTTCTTAAGTGATACACTGAGAGATCATTGGGAATCTAATATTAGATAAATGCTTACTCCGTATTTAACATAGTTTAAAGTCGTAAAGATTAAAAGCAGATGTTAATATGTATGTATTAGCTGCATTTTATACACTAATTGTTGTTTTAAAGGTTTAAGTCTAAAGTTTACACCGTATATAGTGAATGGAAGGTTGTCATTTATCTGGTTGTGGAGGAAGTTGAAGTTTGTTTTTTTAATTTATGTATGTTTCGCTTATGTGCATTTTTTGAATTTGTATGTGATAACGTGAAACAGTTGGGAATTTGACAATATCATTGATCACTGCAGGTACACCTTGCTGGCATATTTTAGCAACTCCATGGCTACAACTGCCATGCGGCTAGCAGATTCAGGTGATTCGACTTCACAAGAACAATCATTAAACAAGGACTCGCAGTCTGATGACGTTTTAAGTGAGGAAGAAGATGATGTTAGCAAAGAAACACATAACATGGCGTATATTGGTTCAGGTGCTTTCTAAATTGATATGCTTATCTTTATTACGTTAGTGTATGTTACGATACATAAATTATGTTCCTTTTTGAGTTTTTGCATGAGCATAAAACATGATTTAGTCAGCTTATTTTTTTATCTGTAGTTTGTTCATGTGTCTTAACCTATCTTTGACCTTATCTGGTTGCTGTACTTATTTTGAACCATATGAGAACCTTTGAAGTTAAGTATCATAGATTTTATTAACCCAAATCAATTCAGTATATTTCACAAAAGAAAAGCCCTTCCATAAACTACGGACTTATGCACCAATTCAAGATGAATATATTTACTTATTTAGGTTACCAAAGGTGAAAGGCCTCTTGGTCTAGCGGTATGTGAGTGGCCCTGCAGCCTAAAGGTTGTGGGTTCAAGTCTCGCTGGAGACACATGAGATATGTGGTGTGCGTTGTAAAAAATTGCCGTTCAAAAAAAAAATTTACTTATTTAGGTTCACTTTGTGTCGTCGTTATTCATAGTATTATTGATAATGAGTTTCGTTGCTTGAGATCAGATAGCTATGGACAAGGACAGCAGAATTTCCAGAATGGAGCAACAAACATACTTCCCAGAAATGAAGAAACCATTTCACAGGCACCACAACCTGAACTTGTTGTAAGCTTCTGCAAGTTTAATCTTTCCAATAATTTGAAAATGGGTGGGTTGGTGTATGGGTCATGGTCAAATGGATTTGGGTTAACCCGAAAATACTAATTTTTTTAAAATAGTTGGCATTTTAAGTATGTATCATGAGGTATGTATTAAAAATACAATTTGGGCGATACACAACCCTTTTCTGCTAACCTCTTCTATATCTGACCGATTTACCCCGTTATAGATAAAACATACCCAATTTAACCTTTGATGAGGAAATGGGTCAAAAATACGTTTAATCTTTCGTGGGTATTGTAGCATGCTCAAAGTCAACAGCTTGACGTCAAGGGTTGCATGTCTCACCTATGTTGGTTGTTCCTGAGCGTTATGTTATCTTCTGCAGGCTTGTGCTCCAAATCCTTATTACGATCCATATTATGGTGGGATGATGGCAGCTTATGGTCAGCATATGGTAATAATTGTTATGTTAAGTTTCTTCACTAGCATTGGATTTATATCAAATCATCTGAAATTCATAATTAGTATTATTGATTATTTGTCTGCAAAGTAGACGACGAAAAATAGTTGTAGTTGTATCGCTTTAACTTTGGCATGTCAGTTCTACTTGCTTTCAACACAAATTGTATTTTTAATGCGCACGGCATGCTAAATCATATCATTTTTAAAGTAATAATTATGTTTGTGACTCTTTTAAATGGGCATGTTAAAGTTTCAAAAAAATGGGTTCTGGGCCGATCTGACGTGGACCAAAATTACGTGTTTTGACCCATTACGTTGATTGGTGCATGGGGACTTTTATTTGTCATGTACTTGTATTTGTTTTCGAATTCGAATTCGGATCCAAATTGTTGATGATTGTGAAATTTGAGCAAGTTTTTTGGAGTGGTAGTTCCAATTTACTAATTTAGTAAAGTTATTTTTTCGGAGTTCTGTGTGAATACATGATGTTACGCGTGCAACTAATTAGTGTTTGTTCAATTTGGTATCTCAAGAATTTGCGATGTTCGTTCTTAAAGTTATAAACAGAAAAAAAAAAAAGAGATCATTGGGAATCTAATATTAAGATAAATGCTTACTCTTCCGTCTTTAAAAAGTTTAAAGTCGTAAAGATTAAAAGCAGATGTTAAATATGTTATGTATTAGCAGTATTTATTACCCTAATTGTGTGGTTTAAAAAAGGTTAAGTCCTAAGGTAACCAACACCGTATATAGTGAATGGAAGGTTGTCATTTATCTGGTTGTGGAGGAAGTTGAAGTTTGTTTTTTTAATTTATGTATGTTTCGGCTTATTGCATTTTTGAATTTTGAAGGTGCTACGTGAAACGGTTTTGGAATTTTGACAATAACATTTGATCACTGGCGCAGGGTACACCATGCTGCAATATTTTAGCAACTCCATGGCCTACCACTGCCATGCGGGCTAGCAGATTCCGGTGATTCACTTCACAAAACAATCATTAAACAAGGACTCACAGTCTGATGACGTTTTAAGTGAGGAAGAAGATGATGTTAGCAAAGAAACACATAACATGGCATATATTGGTTCAGGTGCTTTTCCTAATTGATATGCTTATCTTTATACGTTATGTATTTACGATACTATAAATTATGTTCCTTTTGAGTTTTTCATGAGCATAAAACATGATTTTAGTCAGCTTATATTTTTTATCTGTAGTTTGTTTCAATGTTCTTAACCTACTTTGACCTAATCTGGCATGCTTTACTTATTTTTGAACCATATGAAAACCGTTAGAAGTTAAGTATCAGAGAATTTTTATTAACCCCAATCAATTCCAGTATGATTGCACAAAAGAAAAGCCCTTCCAAAACCTACGGACTTATGCTCCAATTCAAGATGGAATATATTACTTATTAGGTTACCAGAAGGTGAATGGCCTCTTGGTCTAAGCGGTATTGAGGGCCCTATCAGCCTAGAGGTTGTGGGTCATCAAGTCTCGCTGGAGACACAAGAATATGTGGGGTGTGGATTGTAAAAAATTGTTGTTAAAAAAAAAAAATTACTTATAAGGTTCACTTTGTGTCGTCGTTATTCATAGTATTATTGATAATAAGTTTCGTTGCTTGAGATCAGATAGCTATGGACAAGGACAACAAAATTTCCAGAATGGAGCAACAAACATACTTCCCAAAAATGAAGAAACCGTTGCCACAGGCACCACAACCTAACTTGATGTAATTCAGCTTCTGCAAGTTTAAATCTTCCAATAATTTGAAAATGGGTGGTTGGGGTATGGTCATGGTCAAATGGATTTGGTTAAACCCTGAAAATACTAATTTTTTTAAAATAGTTGGCATTTTAAGTATGTATCATGAGGTATGTATTAAAAATACAATTTGGGCGATACACAACCCTTTTCTGCTAACCTCTTCTATATCTGACCGATTTACCCCGTTATAGATAAAACATACCCAATTTAACCTTTGATGAGGAAATGGGTCAAAAATACGTTTAATCTTTCGTGGGTAGGTTGTATCCAATAGCTCAAAAGTCAACCAGCTGACGTCAAGGGTTTGCCATGTCTCACCCTATTTTGTGATGTTCCTGAGCGTTATTGTTTATCTTCTGCAGGGCTTTGTCCAAATCCTAATTAAACGATCCATATTATGGTGGGATGATGGCAGCTTATGGTCCGCATATGGTAATAATTGTTATGTTAAGTTTCTTCACTAGCATTGGATTTATATCAAATCATCTGAAATTCATAATTAGTATTATTGATTATTTGTCTGCAAAGTAGACGACGAAAAATAGTTGTAGTTGTATCGCTTTAACTTTGGCATGTCAGTTCTACTTGCTTTCAACACAAATTGTATTTTTAATGCGCACGACATGCTAAATCATATCATTTTTAAAGTAATAATTATGTTTGTAACTCTTTTAAATGGGCATGTTAAAGTTTCAAAAAAATGGGTTCTGGGCCGATCTGACGTGGACCAAAATTACGTGTTTTGACCCATTACCAGGCCCGCCCTCGTTTCCACCTCTAAGCTCAAGTATGGTCAACTGATTTATGTTCTTGTCATTTGATGCGAGTATGCAACTGTTTTTGCTGACTGACGATTGTGTTTGTTAGGTTCATCCTCAGTTCCTTGATATGCACCAAGTGAGAATGCCACTGCCGCTTGAAATGGCTCAGGAGCCTGTTTATGTGAATGCCAAACAGTATCATGCAATTTTAAGGCGAAGGCAGTCGCGTGCCAAAGCAGAGCTTGAAAAGAAGCTAATAAAGGATAGAAAGGTTAGCGTCCAATTTAACTATGATCAACTCTAAATAGCATGTTTTTTTTACAATACTTGTAGGCAACACTATGTTTTGATGATGGTGCTTTTTTTATATGTGAACCTGCAGCCTTATCTTCATGAATCCCGACATCAACACGCTATGAGAAGAATGAGGAGTTCCGGTGGTCGTTTTGCAAAGAAAACTGAATCCGAGAAGAACTCAACGTCATCAAGCTCATCAGGTATGAAGCGTGTGAACTCTGAGTCCACTGAGAGTATAAACACCCACCAAGAAACAAGTGGCGATATGGTGAATTCTTGCAATGGTCATACGTATGAAGAAACTAGGGGCAGTATGGTCACTTCTTTAGGACAGCAGTGGTCCACCATGCCATCGAACAATGCTACTCCACAGAGGGCTGTTGCCATGAAGTGATGTGGTGAGGCCCGGCAAATCATTCTTGGCTGAGGAAGGGAGGGAGGGTACGAAAGGTAAATGGGAGTTTTAGTAGCCAGGTTATCTCATTTCGGATTCTTTTATTTTAGTTTGTATGTACAAAGTATAATGTGTTGTTTCTGAGATTTAGAAACAATTCGTTTTAGAGTATTCTCGAGGCATATTAAATATAGTTTCGCTAGGTTTAGCTCATTCCTGATGTCCTTGAACATGTTCAGGTCAGTGAAGATTAGTATTTTTATATTTTTTTTATATTTGCATGTTGTTGCAGGGTAAATTGTGTTCTGTTGGGTAATATTCAAGTTCGATTCATCATTTCCGGGTGACATGTGATCGGGCTAAGCCAACATGCGCAGATACCCCTATCCATTTTATGGTTTACTATAGAATATTGGATTACACTTTGGCGCATTTTATAACCTAAATTGATCCATTAATAGGCAAACGTGTCAAAATTGTCGGTCCTTATTGTCTTCTCAGATTTAGTGGTCGAGGATTAATTTGTGCTCGGTAGTTGGTCACGATAATGAAAGATGCATGTATGCTACATCCATGTGAGATCTAATCGGACGTCTATGGTTGTTGGCGTCGTGGATTTTTTTCCAACTCTGCAGCCTGCTGTTTATATGAAGAAACTAGATGATTTTCCAATACGACACACGAGCCTGGTCTTATAATATGCCAGATTTACCTTATATCATTGTTTAGTTATGACTTATGAGACACAGGATGCAGTTCTTCATATCTCTAATTCTAAAAGCTTTAATTTCCTTGACCGAGTGTTGTTTGAAATATAGGTTGAAAAGCTTTAGTTCGTCTCTTTTTATTGGGTAGCTACGGTAATTTCCGACCTTTTGACCGGCTTATTGACCGACCTTTTGACCGGCTTATTTATAGGTTTGAACCGGCTTATTTATAGGTTTGAACCACCGTTACACAGACTTAAACTGGTCAAAGCATTTCCTTTTTCAAAAGATCGACTTGGCCACTTCAAACTGTAAACGTATATCAAAGTATCGTGAGGCGAGTTTAGATTACAACCTAGCCAGATCGATCACCGTGATCACTGTAACGTCTACACTAGTTTAGCACGAAGACTATGTTTTCGGATTTAACGAGAATCTATGCATGCGCTCCAACCAAGGAGTAGTACTGTTAGCGTGTCCTACGTACGACTCCAACTTTTAGTGATGATTAGATCCTTACAGTGACATCCATTCTCCACAACTCAAAAAAAAAAATCAAACATAAAGGACCGTATTTTTTTTCAGCTAGACTTATATGAATCAATGAAAGATAACCAAAGTCATATAAACAAATGAGTCACATCTCGTAGATACAGATCAAGTCTTATAGTGATCACTCTATGAAAAGTTTTAACCTATGTTTAATCTGTGTTTCATCGATTGAGATTTGTACTTGTATCCATTTGGTCGATGAGCCATCACTTGTAAAGTTTATTTGCTTGCGCGCACACATTTGTGAGAGGCAGGGCCGGCCCTGGCATCGGGTGAGCCGGGCGACGGCCCAGGGCATCAAATTTCAGGAGGGCATCAAAGTTTAGGTCAATGTTATATGGGATAGAAAAAATTACGGAGAAGTAGACATGAAAGTTTTGAGGATGAAGGTGAAGTTCCTGAGGAAGAAGAAAAAGAGTTATTGAAGAAAAAGAAAAAAAACTTATTGTTTATTGTTAGTGGATCGTGTCCCGATCGATTGAGAAAGATTTTATTTTGAAAAGATTGAGAATGTTTTTAAAAATGATATATTTTTAACTTTGATTCAAGTTTTTCAAGCGTAAAACTCATTTTAATGTGATTATAATTCAAAATGTGTAAAAAAAATTGAATCAATGTTAAAAAATCTCTGTTTTTGCAATATAAGTAAAATGTTGAATCTTCTATACAAATTTAAGGAACCATTACCATAACTCGATTTTAGCAATGATTTGTGAATCAAATTTGTGATTTATAGCTTTGATTCACTATTAAATGACGTTTACTTGTGAATCAAATCAAAAAATATGAATCAATTTGCTCAAACGTAGATTTCTCAATCTTCTCAAAATAAAAACTTTCTCAACAGAACCAGAGCCGGGGACACAAAGACATTTACTGTATTTGTTTAACCAATTGGTAATTAAAAAATGTTAACATATATTGTACCTCTATTTTTTCGGTAACGTCCATGGCTTATGTTTATGACTACAAAAATCACTTTTTGCAACTAAAGGCCCGTTTGGTTCGTAGAATGTTTTTTCAAAGAATTGGAATCTATCAAGGATTGTGAATTTTACAGAATTGGAATGCCAAAATTCAAAATATGTCATGTATTTGGTTAGGAGAAAGAAATAAAATTTCATGCCAGATTTCTGTTTAGTTTACAAATAATAATTTTTTAAAAACTTTTTTTAACTTTTTTTAATTCTTTTTAATTTTTTATTCGTACATTATTTAAAAAAAGTTGTTTTAAATTTTTATTCATACGCTATTTTAAAAAAGATTTTTTTTTTAATTTTAAAATCTTTTTACTTTATAAAGTATTAAATTTACCAAGTAAAAATATGCTTTTTTTTAAATATACTTTTTTTTTAAAATTAACATTTTTTTTTAAAATTGACTTTTAAAAAAAATTACCTTTTATAAATTTACCAAGTAAAAAATTACTTTTTAAAAAAAATTTACGTTATAAAGTAGTAAAATTTTTAAAAAAATAAAGTACTACTTTTTTTTAAATAAAGTACAAAAAAAATTAGAGTTTAAAAAAATTTTAAAAATTAAATTTTTAAATATATTGACGAGTGACGTGAGACGAAATGTTTAATTCCTTAGTATATTAATTTTAATATTCCTTTCAGCTTCTGTATAAAGAAATGTTTTTATTCGCCATAGTGACATTGGATTATAAGAAAATTAAGACATTTCAATGTTCATCAGGTTTTCTTAATCAAACTTCGATTTAGATTTGAAATCTAATTGAATTCCTTAACAATCTGAAAAAAACCTATGAACCATGGCCCTTAAGAATATTCGGCATCTAACATGTTTGTTACTGTTGATGAAATGAGTTATTAATTATTTTTATAAGTTTATTACATTATTAGTATATTTTATAAGTATATTTCTCCTATGTTGCATATATTTACCTTATAGAATTAAGATGCATAAGATATTGTTCCACCATTAAACTTATGAAACTTTTTTTTACCATAATAAATATTTGATGTTTTTACTTCAAAAAACACTTCATTGTGTCGTTTTAGGTAATCTATGTTCTACTTGAGATTCTGAATGTCTCTCCTCATAATGTAACATTTAATTTATTAGATGAGAATCAATGCAGAAATAAGGTTGCGAAGTATCATGTTTTATAAATTTCGGTAATGTATTGACGCCCGGGTGAAATGTTTTTAAGAGCCCGACACGAAAAAGACATAAGGCTATGATGCGGTACGTGTTGGAGTTGGATAAGCATAGATTTGAACCGAGATTTAATCAATTAACTATCCGTGTTTTATTATGTTAATGTACGGATTTTGTTATAAGACACAAACCTATAAAAGATAGCGTGTTGTTCGTTTATAACACGTAGAAGGGGCATATTTTTTCGGCTCGCTCAAGGCATCCGAAAACTTAGGACCGGCCCTGGTGAGAGGTTAGAAGTAGTCCTCCGATCTACCTTCGGTAAAGGTATGACAGTCTACAGACGCGAAGCTAGAAAGTTATGGTCGAGAAGGCACACTTTGATAAATTCAAAGACTACATTATAATTTGGCATATCAAGGAGACATATTACAAGAATAGTCTGATATTTTAAAAAATTTATGTCACAATCTTTTTGTTAGGGTGGCACGTTTCCATTATACTCTCCTCTTTTTTTCTAACAAATTTCAACCATTTCTCGATTTATGCGTATCATCCTTGTGCAAGGGCCATGCTAATCTTCTCTGTATCGTTCCAATTTTATCGGATGTCCCCGAAGGGACATTATACTCTCCTCCTATGTCCTATCTCCGCGTCTTACCGTCTATATCTTATCTTTTCATTCCTAGTTTTGACGATATTGAGTATTGTTGTTGTTGTTAGTTAGTTAGTTACTCGTCAATTTACTTAAGCTCTTAAGCAGTGCCAGAAAGAGATCGTCTAACTTCAGTCACAAACAACTAGAAAGCAAGAATTGTAAACTACTGTAGTATATTCTGAGAATATGTGGTTCCAAAGAGTCCAAAACGACGAAATGTTGCAAAAAACAGTCATGGTTAGGTACATAAAGTCAGCACCAAGTGTACAATCGTATTAAAGACCCCAACTCCATATCTTAAGCTCTAACATGCATGTGTCATAGCAACTTAAACGCCACACATACACAACATCATTTGCATGGACGACACGTGTCCCACCACACCTCATTACTTAAACTAACCTAATGCACATTCCAAACCCAAAACACGTACACACATAATCAATTAACCATGGCAAAAGTTTCATCAAAATGGCTTTTTATTCTACTAGCTTTATTAGTAGTGGTGGTGCTAGGAGTTAGTGGACAAGGTACTAAAGGGCGGGACAGAGAAGTTATCCCGCCCTACCCCAGTGGAAAACAGTTTCCACCAGGAGGATCGGGATCACGTGGTTCTGGTTATGGCGGGAGAGATTTTCCACCAGGAGGACCAGGATCACGTGGTTCTGGTTCTGGTGAGAGAGATTTTCCGCCAGAAGAACCACGCGGTTCTGGTTCTAGTGGGAGAGGTGGGAGAGATATGAGGAAGTTTATATTATCGGATATGAAGAGGGTGGTGGCAACGGATGCGGGTGGTATGAGGGTTATAAAAGGTGTAGGCGGGAGGTTTAGTGAAAGTCCCATGCATATTGGCTTCATTACTATGGAACCAAATAGCATGTTTATACCACAATATCTTGATTCCAGTTTGATCATTTTCGTCGAACTAGGTATAAATATAAATATAGAATCTCGCTAGCTAGTTTACAAAATTTGGTAGTCAAAGTTATTTGCATTTCATATCTATATATCATAGAGTATTCAAGTTAAATTATATTTCCATGCAAATCACTCAAACGTAATTTTGTTTGTGAAAATTTAGTCACTTAAGTCATCTATATCGCTATTAATTATCGAATTTAATTATTCTTGTGTATATATAGTGACCAATATTTCAAATTATCATATGTTAGTTTAGATTATTTAGGGGTCCCTAATTACCTAAATAGCAAATATATATGTACAATACTATATATATAGCTAAGCTGAGCATGTGGAATGCGGTATGACTTCTTTTTTGCCATGTCATCTATCCATTAGCTAATGACAAAATGCACTATGGTGCAAAAAAGCTATTCATAAGAGCTTGTATATATGTGGGCTTATGTGCTTATTTGAGCTATTTCATTCTGCACTACGGTGCAAAAAAGCTATTCATAAGAGCTTGTATATATGTGGGCTTATGTGCTTATTTGAGTTATTTCATTTCGTCTTATGATATGATAAACTTATAGATGCCCACAAGTCTCGGAATAAGCCACAAAATTGGGCCTTATGAAATATAAGCCGAAAGTCCAATAAGATCATATAAGCCACCTATAAGCTTAAACAAACACCGAAATTGATAAGTTTTGTTCAAAATAAGTCACTAAAAACTTGACGACCTTCAAGTCTTTGAGAACAAAAAATCTTCGCTCCAATGATAAAAAGCTTTTAAGGGACTTTTTGAGCACAAAAAAAATAAAAAAATTCTTCTACCTTGCATTGGAGATGACTTAATTCCGTAATATTTTATAATGATTGTACAACTTTGAAACTTCAGGTAGTTTTTACACTAGGTGATTTGACTGGAATAGTTTGGTAACTTTTATGACATTTTAACATCGCTAGTTGTAGCCTGGAAAGTTGGTTCACAAATCAATTTGTGTCACACCTATTATTCTTTCACAAAATATAATTAATTGTTAAAAGTAATTTGTGTATTTAGTTAAGTATTTGTGGTGGATGACTCAAGAAAGTGTGTTATATATGTAGGTGAGGCTAGAATTGGGTCGATATATAATGACGACCTTGTGGAACAAGATCTGAAATCCGGCGATTTGTACCGAATCCAAGCTGGTTCAGCATTCTATCTAGTGAACAAGGCCCAGGGTCAGAGGTTGCATATCATTACTAGCATCGATACTGCCGAAAGCACAGATTTGCAACCTTTCCAGGTAACCCAAATACCCAATATTTATAACACTTGCGTAAAAGGCTTAGAACTTTTTTGTAAGTTAACGCTTAAAAATGCTTAGAACACATCAGGAAAAAATGCATGCAATTAGTTTATATGTTTCAGTTTATGGGTTTATCGCTGCTTTGATTTCGCAGTCGTTTTACCTTGGTGGAGGAACAAGTCCAACTTCAGTGCTTGCAGGGTTCGATAGGCAAACTCTAGCAACAGCTTTTAATGTGAGCAACCATAACCACCACTTGAGCCAAATGTGTTTATTTGGTATCTTGTTTTTGAAACCATGAACCGAGCTATATTCATATTTGTTATTGTTTGACAGGTTTCATTTGACGCACTCGGTGAGTTGCTTTCAAACCGACAGGAAGGAGCAATAGTGTTCTTGAACCCAGATGGCAGTGAGCCTGAAAGAGAACCGAGCATGTGGAAGAGGTTCTTAGAGCAAGGAGCACACGAGAGGAAGTCGCAAATGAAGAAAATTGTGAATGTACGTCCAAAGGCCGAGAAAGAGGTTGAGAAATCGACATGGTCGTTGAGGAGCCTCTTGGTTTCCCTTCTTGGAGAAAACAAGAAGACCAGCACATCATTAGACGCGTACAATATCTATGATAGAAAGGCTGATTTCAGAAACGACTACGGTTTTAGTGTTGAAGTTGACGGGGATGATTATGAACCTCTTCGATTATCTGACTTCGGAGCATATCTCGTCAATCTCACTGCGGTAATATTATAGAATATTATAGGGTAAATTACAAAGATGGCTTATGTGGTTTGCTCAAAAATATGAAATCGGTTAATGACCCTGTTTGAAAACAAATACTTCTGGTATCATATCATGTCCATAGTCAAAAAAATTGGCGAACCACAAAGACCATTTTGGTATTTACGCTAAATGAAATAACTTGATATTTCAAGAAATGTTTAAAATATACTTGTTGGTCACAGGGATCGATGATGGCACCGCACATTAATCCAACAGCAACAGAGTACGGTGTAGTATTGAGTGGAACCGGGAGGATTCAAATCGTGTATCCAAACGGAACTTTAGCAATGGATGCAGAAGTGAACGAAGGAGACGTTTTCTGGATTCCACGTTACTTCCCATTTTGTCAAGTGGCTTCACGAACTAGTCCATTTGTGTTCTTTGGATTCTCCACGTCAGCGCGCAACAACAGGCCACAGTTCTTGGCGGGTAAAGGCTCTCTTCTGCAAACTATGTTAGGACGAGAGTTTGCAGCTGCATTTGGTATGCCTGAAGATAGGATGGCGGATATTCTCAACGCTCAGACTGAAACAACCATTTTGCCATCCGCCGCTGTATCTCCAGGTGGTGGAGATGAGGAAATCCCAGAAAGCGGAGGTGATCGACAGGCAGGGGGTGACGATCAACCGCAGGGTGAGGCTGAATTGTTGATGAAGAAGATGGATTCTAACATAAGGATGAAGCAAAGCAGCTTTGCTTACAATATGGCAATGGGGATGGATTAATTTGTAGCGTGTTTGTAACTAGTATGTGGCTCACCGAGCCTGTTTTCGAGCTGTATGTTTTTCCTTTGTTAATGTTTTTCGTGTATTTGGGACCTGAGGTATTTGTACCCGTTTCTCTTTGTAGTAATTACTGGTTGTTTATGGTTTGTTCTTGTTAGCATATAACCGATCCACTGCTACACAACTATGCAATAGTGTCAAACTTGTCGCATGCTCAGCAAAATCATATGAAAATTACAAAAAGGGAGCAGCGATGCTGAAAGCGAAGAAAATCGTTTCCACCTTCAGGTGGATCTCATCAGTTAACAGAATTTAATGACTATCAACTCCAGTTGGGCTTATTCAGGTGATCTGTGAATTCTGGAGAGACGGCGCAAGGTTTCCAAAGCCAGTTAGACTTGTTCATTGTTATAAATCTGTATAGGAGATCAGTAAAAAGGAAGATCTAGCAAAATAAGGATCTGCGCATCAGCGCATGTTGTTTGCCAAACCAACATACACACCATAAACAATGAGTGGTCGTAAATCACAGCAGGGCTTAGTCTAGTTGATAGCAAACCTAATAAAAAATCAGATAACTATAACTCGGCATGTCACAGGGAACACTCCGCACATACAAGTCTCCTAGAGGTTTTAATAAAACAACTAAGAGCAATCACGCACAGGAAGCATAACAGAAACCAAATTAAGAAAGACATCCAGTAAACCAGAGAAGTTAACACAACCATCCAAACGACAAACTCAAAAGTAAGAGCACAATTCAACAAAGCTGGTTCCTGAAAAACTTGCAACACTGTCATCAAGCAACAAGTTGCTCAATATCTCCACAGATCCTCGCAAGTGAGGCTAGAGTACAGTAACGCAAGCTCCAGGACCAGATACCAAAACTTCTTACCAACAAAAACATAACAGGAAAATAAAAATAGTCTCTAATGATAAACGAAACATAACAGAACCAAGTCTGTCACTTGGCCCCCTTCTTCACTGCAGCCTTGGTAACCTTGGCTCCAGTTGGGTCCTTCTTGTCAACACTCTTAATAACTCCAACAGCAACAGTCTGCCTCATGTCACGAACAGCAAACCTTCCAAGTGGTGGGTACTCAGCAAAAGTCTCGACAACCATAGGCTTGGTTGGAAGCATCTTAACCATACCAGCGTCACCATTCTTCAAAAACTTGGGTTCTTTCTCCAACTCCTTTCCAGATCGTCTGTCAATCTTGGTCAAGATCTCACCGAACTTAACAGCAATGTGGGAGGTGTGACAGTCGAGAACTGGAGCATAACCGTTTCCAATCTGACCAGGGTGGTTCATGATAATGACCTGAGAAGTGAAACTGGCAGCACCCTTAGCTGGGTCGTCCTTGGAGTTGGATGCAACATACCCACGTTTCAAATCCTTAACAGCAACATTCTTCACATTGAACCCAACATTGTCACCAGGATGAGCTTCAAGTAGAGACTCGTGGTGCATCTCAACTGACTTAACTTCAGTGGTCAAACCAGATGGTCCAAAAGTGACAACCATACCAGGCTTGATGACACCAGTTTCAACACGTCCCACTGGCACAGTTCCAATACCACCAATCTTGTAAACGTCCTGAAGTGGTAGACGAAGGGGCTTGTCTGATGGTCTCTTGGGCTCATTGATATTGTCAAGAGCTTCAAGGAGAGTAGGTCCCTTGTACCAGTCAAGGTTGGTGGATCGCTCAATCATGTTGTCACCTTCAAAACCAGAGATGGGCACAAAAGCAATTTTGTCTGGGTTGTATCCGACCTTCTTCAAGTATGATGAAACTTCTTTCACGATTTCCTCGTACCTTCCCTTGGAGTACTTGGGAGTGGTAGCATCCATCTAAAAACAATTTAAACAAAAAAACAGTTAGCAACAGAACAGACATAACCAACATCAGCATCAGTTAAACCTTGTGAACAAATTCAATGATCCTCACCTTGTTACAACAGCAAATCATCTGCTTGACACCAAGGGTGAAAGCAAGAAGAGCGTGCTCTCTGGTCTGACCATCCTTGGAGATACCAGCTTCAAAACCACCAGTGGTGGAGTCGATAATCAAGACAGCACAATCAGCCTGTGAAGTTCCAGTAATCATATTCTTGATGAAATCTCTATGTCCAGGAGCATCAATAACCGTGCAGTAGTACTTGGTGGTCTCAAACTTCCACAAAGCAATATCAATGGTGATACCACGTTCACGTTCTGCCTTAAGTTTGTCCAACACCCATGCGTACTTGAAGGACCTTTTGTTCATCTCAGCAGCCTCCTTCTCGAAACGCTCAATCACACGCTTGTCAATACCTCCCAACTTATAGATCAAGTGACCAGTGGTTGTAGACTTGCCAGAGTCGACATGTCCAATGACCACAATACTGATATGAATCTTTTCCTTACCCATCTGCAATATCAAAACAAACAGTTAAAACATCAGTCAAAAAACTTTTGAGTATCAGACAATGAACACCAAAATAATTTTACACTACGGCTAAATAAACAATATACACATCATTGAAACAAACAACATTAGGTACCAAAAAGCTAACATGTTAAATCATTTTACACAATATAATGGCTGTGACAATACACATCAGATGCATTAATAAGCATATAAATGATTTTAACATTGACTTAACATAGCTAATAAATGATTTAACATCAATATTTTCAAGTAAATTTATGACTAGTCATATATACAAAGCTTTCAACAATACAGATCAGAACAAATTTCTTATAAAACCAAACAAAGTAATCTAAAAAAAGTCATCAATAAACAGATAAAAAAGAGTTTTAACATACAAACAGCAGTTATGGCTAACAAATCATGAAAATCAATACAACAATATCATTCAAACAATATGCATAGCAAAGCTAATCAGTACATAATCAAACTATATAACTACACAAACCGTTATCAGAATGATTTTCATAACAAATGCACAATATAAAACCTATCAAACAAGCTTATCATTACAAAATCAAGCTAAAACATAAACTAAACGGTTATAATAACCATACGCAAAACTGAACATATTAAACCTAACAACTACAGCTTAATCGTTACAAAAATCAAGCTAAATAACAATATATAAACAAAACTAAGCATAACAGCTTAATAACCACTAAATCATGCAAGACCTAACTAACCGCTATAAAATCAAGCTATATACAAAAACTAAACCACTGATATCAACATATACACAAAACTACACCTAAAAACAAGCAAATACAGCTAAATCGTTACAAAATCAAGCTTCATTTATGAACAAAACAACAATCAGCTATATATATACACAAAACTAACCTAACAAGAGATATTCAACACTGATAGCTCTAAAATCATGCGAAATTTAACTAACCGCTATGCTAAATTTATACACTAAACCACTATTATCAACATTTACACAAAGCTAAGCCTGATAACAGAATAAACTCCCATAGACTAGCTAATCGTTACCTAACTAAGCAGATTAAACAATAAAACAACCTTTATATAATCAGAATTTAGCCTAATAACAGTAAACTAAACGTAAACAAGCATAACATAACTAATCGTTACATAATCAAGCTAAATAATAATCAAAACTAGCATCATCAACATACATAAAGCCTAAAAACAGATCAATACATCATCAAAACAAACAGATCTAAACAGACATGCATACATACAAGCTTTATAAGCTGTAAATAAGTATACAAAATAGAAAGATGAAGGTTATGCGTAATGGACCTTAGAGAAATAATAACGGCAAATGAGAGAGGTGAAGGAAAGTGAAGAATGGAAGAAGTGAGGTGCAAAGAGTGATTTTATAACTGAGGAAAGGAGTTAGGGTTTTTTGTTAACCGTTGGATTTATTGATCTGACGGCTCTGATTCTAAATGACGTGGACTGCATTTTGTGATATACCCTAGCCCAGCCTCCATTTGTGTTTAGGTATTAATTGAGGTGGTATTTACGAGTTTGTCCTTTTAAAAGTTTGTTATTTTCGAGTCGCGTTATTTTTATTTTCGTGTCGTGGATTGCATTACCCTGACCACGTGCCCTTTCTATATGCGGACTCACATTTTATAAAGGCACTTGAGGGTATTCATGAATTTCGGTGACTAATGAATGATAATATAATGAAGTTAAAGAAATATTCGATTTATTACGACGATAAGTATAATAATTAGGAAAATGCTACATTTACAAAAATTTTACAAACAAACTTCCACAAAATGACTTGTCACCAATTAAATTATCTTATTTATTTCTCTCACTTCCTTTTAATTTTTCATCATCCAATCAATGCATGCCAAATTCTTTTGTGAAAAATTCTTTTGTGAAACCTTTGTGGATGTAGCATACCTCTAATAATTAACGTCGAATGAAAAAAAAAATGGATATGAAAAATGCAGCGCATACGACCAATGTTTAGAAAATCGGACCGAGTAGTTCAACCGGAACCGGTCGATCCAAAACCAGCCTGCTGAACCGGACAAAGCCGCAAAATACCACCAAAAACCGGGAACCGTCTTAAAAAGTGGTTTGTTGTCCGGTCTAGTTTTAAAAACCATCTATAAGAGTTTTTAACCAAGTCATTGTGGTTTAAAAATATATTTACCAAAGTACGGTGACATTGAAAATATTATCCAAATGATGGTAACATTTGAAATAAACCTATTATTAGTGGCATTGAGTACATCACTCTTCATAATTACACGATAATTTCTTTATTATATATAAATTGAATTTACCCATATCTTGGCTTTATCGAAGACTTTTTAATTTTTCATAATTTGCTCTAATCTATTCTAGATTTTAAGAAGAAAAAAAAGTTAAGTTCACATAATAAAAAAATACTTTTTAAAAATGTATAAATATCATGCATGGATTTTATTAAATATTTTTAAGTTCAGTCTCAATATCGTACCCTAATTGACGTGTTATGACTTATCATCTGTTAAATTATTTACAAGACGTTGTTGATAATTTTTATTGGGGATAACTTGCATACAATTATTGTAGCTAATTGGTTACAATCCTTACTAAAAATACACAATAAATAGAGTAATTCTAAAACCACATAAATCTTACAAAATAACTCTCACATAATGAGTTACACTTTTGACCATTGTTCTTTCATTTCTTCCATTATCTCTTTCTTTTTTAACTAATCATGTTATTACACATCATTATGTGAGAATTATTTTGTAAAATTTAATTTTGTAAAATTTAAGTGGTTGTAGCATTGCTCCAATAAATAACCCCAGGACCCGCAAACATGATTTAAGGACCCGCAAACAATACTCAGTGACGCACAATTATAGCACAAAATTTTAACCAATTAGATTAGCTAATATTTCTCCTTTATATTGGTGATGTGAAGATTTTTTTTTTTCTTCTTTTGAACGACGATTTATTAAAACACTAGCAAGGAGTTAGATCAAACAAGAATAATATAAGGGTTCTTAAGCCAATCGTCTCACTTGGTTATGTGAAGATTATTTACATGACATTGTTAATTATCTACATGACATTATATTTTGGGCAAATGACATGAAAAGTTACTCAACTTAAGGTATGTTTCCAATCAATGTACTCTACTTTTTTTGTACATAAAGGATGCCAACTTTTTTTTGTGGTCAATTTAGGTTTTTTTGTCACATCCCGTTAAAAAACTAACGATTATTTAATCATTTTCCTAAATGAATCTTATATGAAATTTAAGGGGTTTTTTGAGACGAAATTTAAAAGTGCGTATACAATATTAGTATTTCTTTTAAAGTTAGCGTATGATATTTGTAAATTTTAAAAGAATATATTTTTTTTTATGAGCTTAATTTATTTTTTTCTTAAAATCTCGAGAACAAAACAAAACAAATTAGGAAAAATCAAAAATGTTTTCGGTAAAGGCCAATGAACGTATGGTTAGATTCAATTTATGTAAAAAGAAATACAATTTATGTCGTGGTTTATATTAAACAAGCATAAGAACCCGCGCGTTGCGGCGGGGCTAATAGTTTTTACGTTTCGGGGGTCTTTTTTTGGGCGATGCGTTATTGCGGGGCTAATTTTTAATATTTTCTTTTTTTGTATGATTCGGGGGAAAAAAATTGCGTTGGGACGGGCTAATTTTTTCCCGAATATTTTCTTTTTTTGAGACGGTTTTGTAAATTTTTTTACGGGAATTTTTATGTAAGAAAATCGTAAATAGTTAAAATGTGAGGGTCCGTTTTGTATTTATTTTTTTACTTTGGGCCAGATTATATGGCTTATGTGTTGGGCCTCATGTTTAAAGTGTTGTTTTTTTTTTTGCTATATGGGTTTTTTTTAATATAATGGGTTGTACGTTTGTGACCATATCGATT